>OX393550.1:61977563-62010063 GCA_947650365.1 Chamaelirium japonicum
TCAAGGAATGGCTGTGATCAGCTTTAGGGAGAGAGGGAGTGGTTTAGAGAGAGAAAGGAGGAGCTGGGACGATCGTGAGAGGAGGGCGTGCATGGGCTGCGGATGTGTGGGATCAAGACATGTGAGAGAAAAGGGACAGTCGTGATCGGTTTTAAAAGAGAAAGATGAGGAACGAGAGAGAATTAAAGAGAAAGAAAGAATCGGAGAGAGAGAGAGAGAGAGATCGGGGGAAGAGAGACAAGGAAGAGAGAGAGAGAGAGAGAGACGGAGAGAGAGAAAGAGAAATCGGGGGAAGAGAGAGAGGGGCTGAGTGCAATAAAATGAACGGATGTGATCAAGAGGGAGAGATCGGGGGAAGAGAGAGAGACGGAGAGAAGAGAGGAAAAGGGATGGCTGTAATATTGTTTGCACGGGGTACTACAGTCCGAGAGAAGAGAGGAGAAGGGATGGGTGTGATGGGAGCTCGAGAGATAGAGGTAGTATACAGTTAGAGAGAGGGACAGAGAGAGAAAGAGAGATCGGGGAAAAGATAGCGACGGAGAGAGACAAAGAGAGAGTTAAAGAGAAACAGAGAGAGTGACAGAGAGAGAGATCAGAGGAAGAGAGAGATAGACAGGGAGAGAGAGAGAGAGACAAAGAGAGAGAGTTTTAGGTGCAACGGACGGCTGTTGTGATCGATAGGCCACCGAGATCGGGGGAAGCCAACGACACCTGTTACTTCGGGCCAAACGGACGACTCTGGATTTTTGTGATCAAAAGGCCATTGAGAGAAACCCAGGAGGCTCTCATCATTCGGGCCGGTGAATCGAATGGGGAGACAAGTGTCGTTAGATTGGAGAGCGAGAGATAGAGATCGGGGGAAAAGAGAGAGAGACGGAGGAAGAGAGAGATATAGAAAGAGAGCGAGAGATCAGGCGAAGAGAGAGAGAAAGAGAGAGAGAGAGAGAGAGAGAGAGAGAGAGAGAGAGAGAGAGAACCCTAGAAATTATGGGGGAAGAAAGAGAGAGAATGATTGAGTGTAATTGTAACATCCACCCCAAACACACAAGATATTGTCCGCTTTTCCCGTGCCCACATGAGAACTTCTCAAAAGGTCACCCATCATAGTACTGCTCTCACCCGAGCAGGCTTAACTACAAAGCTCTTACGAAATTCTTAGCGGCGCATGGTTTTAAAACTCATTTTCTATGTTTGGGATGAGAAATTATATAAGTAGTTCAGGATCTCCTTCTTTCCAGGCGATGTGGGCTAACTCGTGGCCGTGTACATCTTACCTCACCTCATCTATCTTGGCATCACAGCCTCAGGAGTCTTGGCTCTTAGTTATTAGCCTATTGGATCTTAATCGTCACAGTAATTATAGGTGAAGGGGGACCACGTATAGGTGATAATCCTGGGAAATTAACCATTGGTAGGAATAACACATGAATAATAGATTTAATATCTAATTTGTCCTCAATGTTTTACATAAAAAGCCACAAATATATTATATAGTTTTATTTGTTTACAATCTGGTCCTGCATACATTTATTTCGTCTTTTCCTCAAGTCAACCCGTCCATCTTAATTCTATTCAATCTCATATATTTCCTCCTACCCAAATGAATCGCACTTACTCTTACATTATCATACTCGTTTTTATCTGAGCCTTTATGTATAGGGTTGGACAATCTGAAATATCAATGGTATAGTGGTATACTTATAAATAAAATAAACATACTGTAATATATATATATATATATATATATATATATATATATATATATATATATATATATATATATATATATATATATATATATGGGAAATGGGTTCCTGGTACAATGTACCAGGATATTGCCTGTGACATAGCCCCGGGTGATGACACGTGGCTGCTGCGCTGTGCGCTGCCGAACCCAACCCGATCCCGCTCCCGCACCGCACCGCACTGCACCGCACAGCAACCCGATCCCAGACCGTCCGATCGTGCCCGGTAAGGTGATCGAGCGGCCGTTACAGTTTTCGCTGTTACTGTAGCGGCTACAGTAACAGCGAAAACTGTTACTGACCGTCGGATGCCGTATAAATCCAGTCCGATCGGTGTTTTCTATGATGATTTGATTCCCATCCGTTCGATCGATAGGATCGAACGGACTAAAAAATTTTCGCTGTTACTGTAGCGGCTACAGTAACAGCGAAAATTTTTTAGTCCGTTCGATCCTATCGATCGAACGGATGGGAATCAAATCATCATAGAAACACACCGATCGGACTGGATTTATACGGCATCGGACGGTCAGTAACAGTTTTCGCTGTTACTGTAGCCGCTACAGTAACAGCGAAAACTGTAAGGGCCGCTCGATCGGACGGTGGGCACGATCGGACGGTCTGGGATCGGGTTGGGATCGGGTTGCTGTGCGGTGCAGTGCGGTGCGGTGCGGGAGCGGGATCGGGTTGGGTTCGGCAGCGCACAGCGCAGCAGCCACGTGTCATCACCCGGGGCTATGTCACAGGCAATATCCTGGTACATTGTACCAGGAACCCATTTCCCTATATATATATATATATATATATATATATATATATATATATATATATATATATATATATATATAAATATATATATATATATATATATATATATATATATATATATATGGGTCAAGATCGGATGACCCAGCTAATTTTGACCCAGCAAATAACCCAGCACCCTTTGATGCACCTAGAGGTTTTAGAATGGACTGATTTTTTATAGGTACGTTGTCTATGGTATGTTGATCATCCTCACAAAAAATCAGCCCATTCTAAAACCTCTAGGTGCATCAAATGCGCTCTTCAAATCAACGGTTAAAATTAACAATAAAAAACCGTTGATTTGAAAAAAGAATTTGATGCACCTAGAGGTTTTAGAATGAGCTTATTTTTTGTAAGGATGATCAATATACCATAGATAACATGTCTACAAAAAATCAGCCCATTCTAAAACCTCTAGGTGCATCAAAAGGTGCTGGGTTATTGCTGGGTCAAAATTTGCTGGGTCATCCGATCCTGACCCTATATATATATATATATATATATATATATATATATATATATATATATATATATATATATATATATATATATATATATATATATATATATATATATATATAGGGAAGGGGATCCTGGACCTCAGGTGCAGCATTCATGCTGCACCCGTGTCTGCATGGATGCCACGTGTCTCGCCAACTATTTCCCCAAATTAATTCTCTACGGGACGTAACGTGGGTTTTTGTGGGAATATTCTGAGCCGTCCGATCGCTAGGATCCAACGTAAAGGATTCATCCCGATCGGATTCTCGCTGTTACTGTGGCGGGGACAGTAACAGCGAGATTTTGGTCCGGATGAATCCCATCCATTGGATCCTAACGATCGGACGGCTCAAAACAATTTCATGGTTACAGTAGCGACTACAGTAATAGCGAAATTGTTTTGAGTCGTCCGATCGGATGAATCCAACGGATGGGATTCATTTGGGATTCAATTGGTCGTCCGGGTGAATCCAACCCGTTGGATTCATCCAATCGGATGGCTCAAAACAATTTCACGGTTACTGTAGCCGCTACAGTAACAACAAAATTATTTTGTCCTGTTCGATTCCATCTATCAAACGAATGAGATTCACCCACACAACACAAATCAGCTGTTACTGTAGCCGCTACAGTAGCAGCTGATTTGTGTTGTGTGGGTGAATCTCATCAGTTGGATGGATTCCGATCGGACGGCCCGGGCAACCCAACGGCATTTATTCACGACGCCGCACGGGTTAGAGATAGGGGGGTTGTTGTACAGGTAATTAATACGGGAAAGCATTGCACTATGTGACGACATCCTATGAACCGGTGCAACATCAATATTCTGCACCTGAGGTCCAGGCTCATGGGAATAGGGAACATGGTCCTCCCGACCATCCAACAGCTAGTCCTCCCTTCAATTTGGGTGCCACATGACACTTTTTAATCGGGATTAGGGGTTGGTCAAGGTGGGTACATCCCTCCTAACAATGATCATGAAAACAAATTTGAAAAAAAAATATGCCAAGTGGCATTTTTAAATTAACCATAGCAAGGTTTATTTGTACACTACAGTTTATCGTTAAATTTGTCGACCGATGATCGGGTTGTTTTAAATTTTTTTTTTAGAATTTTTTTTAAATCTTGATCTAAGTAGAGTGGATTGACCATTCATAAAAAGAAATATGGTTAAAAAGTGTTATGTGGCACCCAAATTGAAGGAAGGACTAGCGTGTTGGGTGGCCGGGAGGACCATGTTCCCTATTCCCTTGATATATATATATATATATATATATATATATATATATATATATATATATATATATATATATATATATATATATATATATATATATATATATATATATATATATATATATATATATATATATATATACATATATATATATATATATATATATTAGTAGTGACACATTACGGCCGATAACGTGCGGGCTTAACGTGTGGCACCCCCTATGGGGGTATTTTCGGAATTTTTTTTTTTGGGGGGATTGATCACCTATTCTTGGATTGGACACACAAAAAATTTCAGCCCGATCCAAGACCTGTAGGCCATCCAAATGTGTTGATCAAAATGGCAAAAAAAATGAACGACCGATAAAAGATCAACACATTTGGATGACCTACAAATCGTGGATCGGGCTGAAATTTTTTGTGTGTCCAATCCAAGGGTGGGCAATCAATCCCAAAAAAAAAAAAATTCCGAAAATACCCCCGAAGAGGGTGGCCGCACGTTAAGCCGCACGTTAGCCGGCCGCAATGTATCACTATATATATATATATATATATATATATATATATATATATATATATATATATAACTTCTAACGCATGAGTATATATGTCAAGCTTTTTCATGTGGACATGCATGGGATAATTTGTTTCCTTCAAAATTAATTAGGCGCTGGGCATGGCAGGTAGACGTAGCCTCCATTAAGGGAGGGCTCTCCTTCTGTTACCGGCAGTGGTGGTGGTCAGGGATGTAACAGTAAGTGGTGAGTGATTCTGATTCCCTGGCCTTTGTAGCAGTAACTGATGTTTTATTCATTCATTGGCTATATGACAGACAAACAGTCTGCAGGGAAAGTTTTTGTGTTTTTTAAAGGATATGGGATGATGCTTCATTTCTTTCCCGTAATGCTATTTTTTCTTTAATCCGGAAAATTTAAATTAAAAAAAAGGCACAATAATTGCCCTTAATTTGGTGTGGTGGGTGCTGGAGGAAAAAATCTTTCATATAATTGTGATACCGTTTAGTTTGCATCATGGATCAATCATAAAAATCTAAGCATCTCTCGGGATGCATCATAGCCACACCATGACAGATACATTGCACTCAGTCCCAATTGTATCCGTCGATTTCTCTGATTTAAACGACTATTGTGAAGAGATGTTGATTCTGACATTTCTGATTGATCCGTAATGCCAACTAAGATGGTATCGCGGTTATACCAAAATTTTTCTGGTGCTGGAGAGAGTTAGGATTTATTTTAATTGGACAATATTTGCTGCTGCTAAAAGTTATTAAACAACTTCTGCTGCTGGATTTTTTTTTTTCACTTGCTAGCTATTACTGCTACTGCTCACATTGTACCTTATCTTATCCAAAGTCCTGTTGAATCATCATCTTCTTTTCTCTCTCTCTCTCTCTCTCTCTCTCTCTCTCTCTCTCTCTTACACAGTTACACACACAGACGCGCAATGTTTACACGTGAACCCCTCATCATCCAAACTTTTCATATGGACCCTTGCAATTAGTTGGCCTCCAAAAAAAAATATGCCTAGAACGTTAATTCTATTAATTGCTCGGTTGTAATTACATTTGCCCTCAATTTTTATTACTCAAACTGGCCTTTCTTTCTCAACATGGACTTAGCCCAAAGCTAACATGGAGCTAACCCAAATCTAACTTTGACCCAACCCCAACTATTCACACTTTAAGGGGGGTTTAGGTAATAAAATAAGAGTAAACTATAAAATACTCTCTCATTTCGGGTATCTTTTCTTTTATTTTTTTATTTTTTTTTATTTCGGAAACCAACCACCGGCGGGAGCTACATCAGTCGCTTCTCAATCAGAACATAAGAGATCACCACACAAGACGAGCCAAAAACCCATTGCCACACTGACGACAACAATCTGCACCCCGGCAGAACCTCCACAAACTAATGAAGAGAAGAAGTGAGAGAAAAACCCTAACAAAATAAAACAAACCAAAAACTTACAAGATGTAGACTGGCCAACATAGGAGGAGCCGCAGCCACATACCGAACCTACGACAAAACACCGCCGCCGCCACAGATATGGGACCCGCGCAACCTGGTAACGGAGCTAACCCGGAACACCACCGACGCCAACAGTGGGGACCAGGGCCAGACCGGACACTCAAGCTGCCTCTGGTGAGAAATTATGTCACCTTCTCCGAGTAGACCCGTCGATCTAAGCCGAGGTACGCCGCTGCGATGCTGACGTGACGAGGACAAAAACGTCAGCTGCCTGAAGAAGCCCTAGGGGGGCCAGATCCCACCCCAGATCTGCCAGGAGCCCAGGTTCTGGCCTCCCCGGAGCCGCTGTCGGCTTCAGAGGAGGCCAAGAGGGGGGAGTCGAGACCCTAGGTCAAGGGGGAAAAAGGGGAAGTGGGCGACGCCACTCCTGGCTGGCTAATCATAGAGGAAGGCCCTTCATTTCGGATATCAGCTAACCGCATGTATCAATTGCGATAAATATGTTAATTATGATTTTGCAGGGATTTATATGTTAATCGAGAAGACTGCAGGGGTAATTTAACTGCACGTCTCAATATGTCGACCACCAAACACTAGCAATGCTATTCCAACATCAAGCATGCACATCAATCTACATCCTGCATGACAGCCGTTTGATGCCTGACTTGCAAGGTGAGAACGATTCGGGATGGGTGGCAGTGATCCGGTACCACGTCAGGATGTCCATGATCGTTGTGTGCACATGCTCGATGTTGGAGTAGCATTTTCCTTCATCCATCGATGCCTAGACAAGTCGCCAATGACCTCCTTCATCATTGAGGTGCTCTCCCTCGACCGACACACACAAAATAGTACCATGCGGTCCTCCTAACCAGCCCTCGGGAATATTAACATAAGCCCCCAACACGAACATTGTTCCACCACTATCCATCAGTCATGAGCTAACCCTCAAGGCGACTAACGCAAGCCTCTAAAATTAGTACATCTTTCGTAGATCATTCCGTCGATGTCATCGCACCATCCGGAGAGAGAGAGAGAGAGAGAGAGAGGGGGGGGGGGGTAAAAACACAGCCAACTCTCTCAAGCACTCCTCCGTCGAAACGGACCATGAACTAACCGTCAGGGGGAAGAAGCACAAGACAGTAACCCACCCCCGACTCTCTGTTGCATTTTCGCTCAGGAGCCCAACAGCTACCACCCGGGTGACCGAAACCGCCGCCAGCCCCATGTCGCTATTTTGCCCGGGCGCCCAACAACAGGCGCGCAACCGTCAACCTCGACTCCGAAGCGATTCTCGAAGCTTCAACCCCCCTGATCGCTCGCCGCCGGCCTTCAGGTGTCCCTCCAGGGTGGTGCAAGTCTAGCACTCGGCCCTTAGGCCTTCGATCCTCCTTGGTTGCCGCTTCATTGGACCCAGGGGGAAGACGCATCCACACCTCACCTGGGGATCTTACACCTCGGTAGCTCCCCTCTTGATCACAAGCCTTTTAGGGTCGACGTCCTCGCCGTGCTTCGTCATCGTCTTACCATTTGTTGCGCATCTCCTTTTATAGTGGCTCCCGAACCGGGTTGTTTCTTGTCACGTCCTATAAATCTGAAGACCGATCCCTGTGATGTAAGGTGAGAAAAAGGGAAAGGATTTGGGTTTGATCAAGCAACTACACCAATTATGAATCTCACCGGACTTCTTCTACGCTCACAAATATGGAAAATAAAGAAGAAGAAACAATGATTTTAAAAAATGATTTTATTAAAAAGTAGAGAAAATAGAAGTTGTCACTAGGGGTGGCAATGGGTTGTGTCGACTCGGGGTCGTGTTGTGTCTAGTTTCGGGTCATGTCCAAAACCCCTAGACCAGACCCGACCCATTTAAATAATTGTGTCTAGGCACTAAACCTGTACCATACTCGCTTAAAAACGGGAAGACACAATAAGACCCGTTGACCACACCAATCTATTCAGATGACCCGACCTGATCCTACTCAACCCGACCTGACCCGATAAGACCCGCTGGTACTGCATACTACAATATTATCCTATATACTACAGTATCGAATTGCAGGTTGACCCGACACGACCCGTTGAATTTAAACGGGTCTTCTCGGGTCTACCGTGTCTAGACCCTAAACCCGAACCCAACCCATTTATTAAACGGGTTAGTCGTGTTAACCCGTTTACGACCTGAACCCGTTTAACCCAAACTCAGACCCGCTAATTTTGTATTGGGTCCAAAATTGCTAGCCCTAGTCGCCACAGAGAGAGGGCTTGTCAAGCAAGACTCGACCTTCAACAGGGTTATCCTCTCAGTATGTGTAGCACGTCGGTGCCGCTACATACTGACAAGAGTCCCTCTAAGGGAGCACGACGCTCAAGCCTCCGATGACGAGCCAAGTAGCTAACCACTCTCTGACACTCAAGTGCACTAGTCCAGTGATTCTATCTATAGGGTTGATCGATTAGGTCATTTGTTTATACTTATATTCTATTATGATTTATCATAGGCTTGGGACCTTGAGGAGAGGCCTACCTAACAAAATTCAGCCGGATCATTGCAACAACACTATAATTAGTCAAAGCACAACTAAAGAGTAAACATTATCATTCTTATACAAAAACACTAATGACAAATAAACCATAAGATATAAATCAGGTCTACAATATCAAAGAACTAAACCTACTGCACACTTCTGAGCTCTTACTGATACTCTGAACTCTGCTACGGACCTGAAACTGGGCCTACTCGTGGGAAAGAATAGCCCTCAAAAGAAGAATTGAAAGATTAGCCAATTTTAATAACTAGTGACATCCTAAAAGCCTTTAATAACATGGGACAATAAATCTAATTGAATTAAAGACATATTCATCAGCTCTAGTATAGTTAATGTTTACATACATATATCATAAGTCTGCCAGTAGTCTACGTTCTCATGCAATTTCAATGTTACTTAGTTATTTAGCATACGTCTAGTCAATATTCCACAGTATTAATCGATAATTAAACAAGACCTCTATCCTAATATGAACATCGGATATTTTATTCATCCTGCCCCCGGTAGATCATTACTATAGGATATTTTATTTCGATGTAGAGAGGCAACTCTCTCGCAGTGCATCCACCAACACCATGCATAATTTACCCAGATGATCATAATGGATTTTCCGTCTTTAACGGTGGAGTTCTACCGCCCAACTTGCTTTACTATAGGGACTATAACTATCCAAAGACGGGGTTGTTAAGCCAATCACTACTCCAAGGCTACTCCTATTGGCTTTATCACAACCTTTTCCTGTAACCCCTAACTTAATTATCTTCGGCTGTACACGTAGGACGGTTCACGGTCCTTGCATGCACAGTGTCCCTACCTTCTAACTAGGTATAATATCATATATATATATATATATATATATATATATATATATATATATATATATATATATATATATATATATATATATATATATATATATATATATATATATATATATATATATATATATATATATATATATATGGGATGCTTAAATGCGGTCTACGATCTGCGGTCCATGCGGTCTACGTCCGCAGCCGTCCGATGCACCCGCCGCGTGCATCAGATGCACAACGTGGTGCATCGGACGGCTGTTGACGCGGATCGCACGGACCGCAGACCGCATTTAAGCATCCCCCCCTATATATATATATAAATATATATATATATATATATATATATATATATATATATATATATATATATATATAGGGGGATGCTTAAATGCGGTCTGCGGTCCGTGCGGTCCGCGTCAACAGCCGTCCGATACACTGTTGCGTGCATGCGATGTACACAGCAGGTGCATCAGACGATTGCAGTATGGTGCCTCACTTACCGAATGCCGCATTATAGCATGCCCCATATATATATATATATATATATATATATATATATATATATATATATATATATATATATATATATATATATATATATATATATATATATATAGGGGCATGCTATGCTGCGGCATGCGGTGCGTGCGACACTGCACCGCAGTTGTCTGATGCACGCGCTGCGTGCATCACATGCACGCAGCAGTGCATCAGACGGCTGCGGTACAGTACCGCACTTACCGCATTATAGCATTTCTCTCTCTCTCTCTCTCTCTCTCTCTCTCTCTCTCTCTCTCTCTCTCTCTCTCTCTCTATATATATATATATATATATATATATATATAGGCATGCTAGGGTGCGGCGTGCGATGCGTGTGATGCACGCAGCGGTGCATCAGACGACTGCGGTGCGACACCGCACGCACCGCACGCCGCATTTTAGCATTTCTCTCTCTCTTTCTCTCTCTCTCTCTCTCTCTCTCTCTCTCTCTCTCTCTCTCTCTCTCTTTATATATATATATATATATATATATATATATATATATATATATATATATATATATATATATATATATATATATATATATATATATGGCGTGCGGTGCGTGCGATGCACGCAGCGGTGCATCAGACGACTGCGGTGCGACACCGCACGCATCGCACGCCGCATTTTAGCATTTCTCTCTCTCTCTCTCTCTCTCTCTCTCTCTCTCTCTCTCTCTATATATATATATATATATATATATATATATATATATATATATATATATATATATATATATATATATATATATATATATATATATATATATATATATATATATATATATATATATACTGAAGCTATGAAAAGGTTGCTTGGTGCTTAATAGTTTTCAACAATTTACCCCTGGTTCCGCACTGTTCTTGCAACCCTCAACAGTACTACAGTTAAAGATCGCATCGCTCTTTAATGCGATTTGACCTATACTCTCCTGAAACCAATGCACTAGGGTTGCCACACTTCTTTTTGAATGGTGGATTCCATTAATTATTAATTCCTCTATTATCGATTAAATTTAAAGGAAGATCTAATTACGATATATCCATGCAATCAATAATAATAATTATTATTCTATTATTTTATTATTTTATGCATGTATTGTCGGAACACTTGACCACATGTGACAATGCCCGGTAGGACCCGCATATAGTGTCATTGACACCTACTGTAACATCCGCCCCAAACACACAAGATATTGTCTGCTTTGCATGTGCCCGCACAAGGACTTCCCAAGAGTCACCTATCCTAGTACTACTCTCACCCGAGCACGCTTAACTATAGAGTTCTTATGAAATCCATAGCAACGCATGGTTTTAAAATGTGTCTTCTATGTTTGGGAGGGAAAATTATATAAGTAGCTCAGGATCTCCTTCTCTCCAAACGATGTGGGGCTAACTCATGACCTTGAAAACCTCACCTCACTTTACCTATCTTAGCATTATAGCCTTAGGAGTCTTGGCTCTTTGCTATTAGCCTATTAGATCTTGGTCGTTGTGGGTGCAAAATCTTGCTAATGCCTGATAGTGAGACCCGCAACCTACCTGGGGCCCATGAAGATGTCTGTGGGACCCACAGCCCTGCTTGGGGCCTACGCAAATAATAGTGGGACCCACAGCCCTGCTTGAAACCTACAAAAATAGTAGTAGGACCCGCAGCCATGTTTGGGGCCCACGAAAATGATAGTGGGAACTACAGTCATACTTGGGACCCACGAAAATGGTCATGGGACCCAAAGCCCTCCTTAAGGCCCACGAAGACGGTTGTAGGACCCGCAACTCTGCCCGGGAACCACAAAGACGGTCATGGGACTCACAACCCTGCCTAGGGCCCGCTGCCCTGCCTAGGTCCCACATCGACTATCCGGGATTTGGTGAGCATCCCCAAATGATTTTCCAAATCCCAAGTGTTCCCAGAAATATCCTAAGAATATTCCCTAGAATATTCCTTGGATATTCCTAAACCTCTATATATAGCCAAACCTGTAAAGAAACCAGACCGGAATTCATTATTCTACATTCCACTTTCTGTTTTCTAGAGCTCTCTGAGTCATCTAGTCTTTAGACTTCCAAACCCTCTCTACCCTCTGTCTACTTGTACGAAGTAATCATCGACCTGTCGAGAGTAGCTCTACTTTCTTAGAGTTAGTGGATTCAAAGGTTGCATCTTACCGTACGGAGATGTAGGCTTCGGCCGAACTTCGTCATCATATCTTGTGTCGACTCACCCTCTTTCTCTTTATCCTTCTTTGTATCTCCCTCTACTCTACAGTGTCTGTGTGACAGCTAAGCATATGACAGCTAGGTATCCCACAGTGTCATACCTTGAAGATTTAACCCTTCAATCGACTGTTACTGGGGGGTTACGTATGGTAGCCAAAATCCTTCCCCAATGTTTGGCACCGTCTATGGGATCTTCCTACTCTATCAACTTGTTCAGGCTTCCTAGTTCCTTCGGTCAAGCAGAAACTACCAAATACCTGAGCAACGTACCGTCTGTCTCCATCGCTATACCTGAATGGCGAAGGCACGACTTGTGGACTAGCCAGAGGGAAGTCACATTCATCCTTACATCCAGCACCCTACAACTCGCTCAATGAATCATAGGCATGTGACGAGTCAACACCCCGAGCAGCTGCCTGCTATGAATTTGAGGAGTCATCAGTCAGTCGACCAAGCAACTCTGGCTCATCCTCGACCGTCCCCTTGCCCTGCCGATGAGATTGATCAATGCCTGGGGAAAGCGCATGTCTCGCCCGTCACCGACCCTCAGGTGATGTATCAAATCTCGGCGAAAGATTTCCAGCTCCTCACCCTAATGAAGCAGAATGCTACTCTCATGGTTGAGAGAGACTCCCTCCAACAGGTCACTGTCAAAGTAGGAGCCAACCTTCCTCGGTCGGCTGCAGGAATCAATGATGGAGCAGACGCCCGCCAGTCGCTCGACCCCTCTTCTGCTCCTTCCAGACGTTCGATCGTTGACACCTCCGGTCAATCCCTCGATCCCCTCTCAAGAGGACCTTCTCCTATCCCTTTCTGGTCAATGGTTTAGAAATGAGTAAGCTCATCATCCCGAACCTCTTAGCTTCAGATCATCCTTCGATCCCTGCATCGCGAGAGATATCTGGAACAAGGACCGCTGCTCTAAGGTTCTACATCAAAACAACTATGACCGAACTCTAACCGAGCATCGCCTGATGAGGACTCCAATACCTTCATTGCCTCTTATTCCTCTGAGGCACCTCTCCAACTAGTGATGTGACCGTTGGAACAACCACGCTTCCAAGGGACCTCTTCATCGATAAATCCTTCGAGCTCCATTCTCTCGAAGCTGGCAAAATCCAATCCTCCCAAGGTTTAATTGCCTCATAGGAGATCCAACGATGCACGTCCTCGCTTTCAAACAAGCGTTGATGCCTCACGATCTTGACAACTAGGTTCTATGCCACATCTTCATAGGTAGCCTGGACGACATATCGCTTGATTGGTACCACCACCTCCCAGTAGGCTCTGTAAGCTGGTTCGAGGATTTAGCGGATCTCTTCATCCAACACTACCGTCTGAACCTCAAACCAGAGATAAAGCTCGGCTGTCTCTACTGACTTTGGATGGGATAAGATGAAACCCTCCGAAAGTTCACTCAGAGGTTCCGGAATAAACATGCAGCACTCTCTGGATGTCACCTCAACAATGAGGCAATCATGCTCGTGTTCTAGAATGCTCTGCGCTTCGATCTCCACATCTATAATGATCTTATTCAAAACCCGCCCGTGTATCTCGGAGTACTGTTTGATCGAATCCAGAGAGAGATCGAAGTGAAGGATGACCAGATCGCTCATAAGAGCCATGACCTCAAGAAGCGTTCCTCCGATATGAAACCAGCACGACCTACGGCTCGAGCTCACAATGCTCAAGCTAAGGAAGGTGGAGCCTCCAAGAATCCGAAGCGAGTAGGCGATAGACCCACAAAGCCTTGGAGGACCATATTCACCAACTGGATTCTGCCGATCGATATCATACTAGAGCAGATCCAGTACGAAGACTACCTCAGGAGGCCTGCCCCTCTCGAGTCTTGTACCCGGTACAAGGAGGATGAGTTGGTCTATTGTGACTTCCATCGGTGCCACGGCCATCTTACTACTCGATGCTATCGCCTCAAGTATCACCAGTAGGACCTTTTGCTAGAAGGCCACCTCCAGGAGTTCAAAGCTTTCGTCGGCCCAGTAAACGATTTACTTCCTCCTCCTCCTCTCCCCCTCCTTAGAGGGAGAAGGAGATGTGTTGGATCCATTCGGTTAAACGTCAATCGACCACCATCGTCATTTGAGCGAAGATCTACGGTATCCACGGTAATCTCCATTACCAAACTCCCAATAAGAAGGAAGTTGACCGCCAGGTGCGACGTGTTCATCACGTTCACATCGTAGCTCAGATTGAAGAAACATAGATCGAGAAGCCTATCAAAGGTCTCCATGGACGGCCATCCTCTTCACCGATCAAGACTTTAATGGGGTATGCACTCCATATTGAGGCCCCCCCTCATTCTTTGCCACATCATCAATGGAAGCTTCGTCAATCAAATCCTCATCAACACTGGAAGCTCCATCGATATCATATTCTCCGACTATTTCAAGCGCCTCAGCTACAAATACAAGAGCTTTGACGTAGTCCCAGCTATCATCACCGGTTTCAACGAAGAGTAAAGCATGACAATAGGAGAAGCGAGATTCATGCTCGATCTTGGGCAAGAAATGCGAGCGTCCGTTCGGTTTGCCATTGTCGAAGGGACGTCAAATTATAATGTCATTTTGGGCAGGCCCTTCCTCCATCAGATCAGCGTCGTCTCCTCCTCTTATCATCAACTCCTCAAATTTTCAACTGGGGAGGACATCAGGTGTATAAGAGTAAGTCAACAGATGGGCAGATCGTGTGAGGCTGCGGCTGCATGAGTTCAATCAACGTCCAAAGCAATGCCGGCAAATTAGCGTTCTGCCGACGAAGCTGGTTCCTCCACTGCCAGAGCCTACACCAACAGAGTAGAAGGCTCTACCTTTAATCAAAGAAATCGTCCAAGTCAATCTCGACAGCGGTGACCTCCTTCGAGAAATATTTATCGATACCAGTCTTAGAGACGAGATGCATAAGACATGGTATCCTTCCTCAAGTCCAACATCGATGTCTTCACTTAGAGCTTCGAAGATATGCCTGGAATTAGTCCGGACGACACATGTCATCTGCTCACAATCAAAGAAAGGGCGAACACAATCAAGCAAAATCCTCGAACAGTTAGACCAGAATGGCAGGCTGCAATTCAGAAGGAGATCGATAAATTACTTGTGGTAGGCTTCATTCGTGAAGTAGAGTACCCAACTTAGATCTCCAACATCGTCATCGTCCCAAAGAAGAACGGAAAGATCAGAGTCTGTATCAACTTCACCAGCCTCAACAAAGCTTGTCCCAAGGATCTGTTCCCCATGCCAAGGATAGATCGACCCGTTGATGCCACTTTCGGCCATGAGCTTCTATCTTTCATGGATAGGTACTCATGCTACAATCAAATCCCGTTGGACCCTGACAATCAAGAGAAAACTTGCTTCGTGACTGACAGAGGTTTCTACTGCTACAATGTCATACCCTTCGGTCTTAATAACGTGGGGTCAACCTACTAGAGACTATCCATGAAGATGTTCAAAGAACAGATAGGCCACAACATCGAAGTCTAAGTCGACGACTTGCTCACCAAGAGTCAAACTCGAGCAGATCATCTTTCTGACCTTGCTGAGACCTTCCAAATCCTGAGGAAGTACCATATGAAGCTCAATCCAGCTAAATGCATCTTCGGAGTTCAATCGGACAAATTTCTGGGTTATTTGGTGACCAGGAGGGGTATCGAGGCAAATCCAGATCAAATTCGAGCAATCCTCAAAATACCATTGCTATCCAACCTAAAGGAGGTTCAGCGCCTCACATGAAGATTGGCGGCCCTCAATTGATTCATATCCAAGTCCTCGAACAAAGACAAGTCTCTCTTCGATAAGCTCCGCAAGGCAGACACCTCAAGAAGGAACTCAATCTACGAGCAAGCCTTCCAAGACATCAAATTCTATCTCACTCGAACTCCCATCCTGACTGCTCCATCGTCTTAAGAATCACTCTGATTATATTTTGTCATCACCAATCAAGCAATAGCATAGTCTTGGTCAGCAAAAGGGATGACGTCGAACGTCCCGTCTACTACATCATCCATACCTTTTTGCCAGCCGAGACTCGCTACTTAAAGACAAAGAAAGTCGCCTAGGCTCTCCTAATAGCCTCACGATGACTCCATCCCTAATTTGTCTCCCACTTGGTCACCGTCATCTCCGAACATCCACTTAAAGATATCCTCAGTAAGGCAAGTCGAGCCAGTCAGATGACCAAGTGGATAATTGAGATGAGTTCGCTCAGTATCTAATTCAAGCCCCGCATCTTCGTCAAAGGGCAAGCCATCGTCGACTTCCCCGTGGAAGATCCTATCACCCTTGAAGACGATCCGGAGATGCACCTCGACTACAATGATGAGCCGCACTCCAATCTAGGCCCTAAGGCCTCCCAACCGAGCCCTGAGGCTCCTTCGATAAAAATGACGCGATGGAAACTCTATACTGACAGAACTTCAAGCGCGACCGGCTCGAGAATTGAAATAGTTATGATATTCCCCAAGCTTGATTATCTCCAAAAGGCCATCCTTCTTGGATTCAACGCTACTAACAACGAAGCCGGTTACGAAGCGCTCATATCCGAATTGGAGATTGCCCAGGCCCTTGGGGTAGATCACCTCATCGTCTATAGTGATTCCCAATTGGTGATCAGACAGATCAATGGGGATTATGTACCATGAGGAGAGATGATGCAACACTACTTGACCCTGGTGCAACATCTCAAGTAGCAATTCGCTAATGTCATGTTTATTCAAATACCGAGGGTAGAAAATCATAAAGCCGACGCTCTCGCCAATGCTACCTCGGTACTCGAAGATCCTATCAAAGAGAGTCAAATTCAAATCGATTATCAAAAGCTGCCCAAGGCTAGCCTCGAGCTTCACCTCGTCACCACGGCGAAAAGCAACGAGGGTTGGAGACAACCAACCTTCACTTTCGTCCTAGCCGATAGTCAATCAGATTAAAGACAGTCAATCCTTGACTTTTCAGGCATAGCAGAGTACTTGAAGACCATATTCAAGCCAGATGACTCTAGCGGAAGCTTCCACACTACCGCCTCCAAGGGAAAAACCTCTACTTCCAATCACACAGTAGAACACTCCTTATATGTGTTAGCCTAGATCAAGTAGAAACGATCTTGGCTGACATCCATGCTAGAGCTTGCGGTAACCATTCCGGCGAAAGATCTCTTGAAGGAAATATTAAACTCCAAGGCTACTACTGGCCAACTATGGAGAAGGTTGGTCATTAGTTCATCCAGAAGTGCGAGCCCTTCAACAGTATGCTCGAGCGATCCATCTCCTAGTGGATGAGCTCCATCCTCTGATGAGTCCTTGGCCCTTCCATCAATGGGGATTGGATTTCTTAGGTCCATTTCCTTCCATCTCCAAGCAAGAAAAAGTATATATTGCTGGCAACAGACTACTTCACAAAATGGGTCGAAGTTGTGCCTCTCTTTCGGGAGACCGATGACGAAGTCATCAAGTTCATTAGGCAGAACATCTTCTCAAGGTTCAGTATGTCGCAAGTCCTCCTCGCTGACAACGGAGCTCAATTTGATTTAGACAAATTCTAGGAGTTCTGCCAAAGTTAGGGAATCAAGCTCTTCTATTTAACTCCAAGATACCCTCAATACAACGGTCAAGTCAAAGCCTCTAACAGAGCCATGCTTGGCGCGCTCAAGAAGAAGCTAGATGACAAAAAGGGGCTATGGGAGAAGGTCCTCCCTGATGTATTGTGGGCTTATCGAACCACGCCTCGTCGATCGACTGGATTCTCACATATCCATTTAACTTATGGATCAGAGGCGGTTCTACCAACAGAAGTTGTCTCTCTAACTCTCAAAACCCTTGCAATCGAATGAGGAATCAACAAGGAACTTTGCGTCAACAACCTCGACCGTATAGATGAGCTTCGTGATCAAGCAGTTATGCACATCGCTAGCTACCAGCAGAAGATCAAATTAGCCTACGATCACAAGGTCAGCAGAATGCATTTCGACATCGACGACCTGATCCTTAGGGCGGTCTTTCCAAACACAAAGGAACAAGGCAGCGGCAATTTCACTCCCAACTGGGAAGGACCATACATCGTTGAATCAGTAGGCAGGAAGGGTTCCTACTAACTCATCACTCTAGAGGGACAAAGGCTTCCGAAAGCGTGGAATACATCATACCTCAAAAGGTTCTATCAGTAAATGTAACCACTCTTAAATTATCAATAAAATGGCATCCGTTTCAAGTCCTTCCAAAAATTCTCAAATTCTATCTCAACTACTACTCAAAGCTATAATTAGTCCAATTTGGGTTGCAACACGATTGACTAACCTGCAACGGTACAAAGCTATGTGCCCTAGACATAGGTTCGACCAAAACTGCTCTAAACCTAAGTCAACCGATACATGGGCACTACGTTGAGTACTCTGAATCTTTGGCGTCACACGTGCTCCCAAGTTATGTAAGAACTCATGATTTGTGCCTCGTCATATTTAGTCTGGTTCAAGTTGCACACGGTCGGCTAACCTGCAATGGTACAAAGCTATGTGCCCTAGACGTAGGTTCGACCGAAACGGCTCTAAGCCTGAGTCAACCGATACACGGGCACCACACTGAGTACTTCAAATCTTTGGCATCACACATACTCCCTAGTTATGTAAGAAGTCATGCTCCGTGCCTTGCCACAGTTAGTCCAGTTCAGGTTGCGACACAGTCGGCTAACCTACAATGGTACAAAGTTATGTGCCCTAGATATAGGTTTGACCGAAATGACTCTAAGCCTAAGTTAATCAATACACGGGCACTACGTACGCTGAGTACTCCGAATCTTTAGTATCTCACGTCCTCCCGAGTTATGTAAGAATTCATACTCAGTGCATCGCCATAGTCAGTCTAGTTCGGGGTGTGACACGACCAGCTAACCTGCAACGGTACAATGCTACGTGCCCTAGACATAGGTTCGTCCAAAACGGCTCTGAGCCTAAATCAACCGATACATGGGCACTATGCTAAGTATTCTGAATCTTCGGTGTCGCACATGTTTCCGAGTTATGTAAGAACTCATGCTCCCGTGTCTTGCCACCACTCGCCCTGTCTGGGTCGCGACATGGCCGGCTAGCCTGCAATAGTGCAATGCTACGTATCCTGACTTTAGTTCAACCAAAACTCAGGCACCACGTGAAGCACTCCAAACTCTATCATATATCAAACAACAAGCCCAAGGCTCCGACCTTAGCACTCGATGAAAGTCCAAGGTCTCCATCGCTTCGGCATACACAAACAAGCCCCAAGGCCCTACCCTTGGCACTCAAAGACATTCCAAGACACATTCAAACAAATGTCCCAGGAGTTCTGAACATTCGAAGACATCAACAATCATTCAAGATATTCAATGCTAGTCAATCAGAACATTCAGAGACATTCAAAGAGAAAAGTCATTTAAGCCAAAAGAGTGATCTTCACTATCAAACCAAAATGCAGTTACAAGGACTCGACTATAGACTCAAAAAGAGAAGAAAATACAAGCATCCCTAAGGCTTGTCGATGCCAGACTCCTTCGAAGATGGGCCACCTGCACACTACTGCGCGAAGGCCATGTCTTCGCTAGTTGTCTTCATCAAGCTCGCGTTGTCCACTTCAAGTTGTTTGACCTTCTATTTCGCCCCAGTCTGAGAAGCCACCTTGGAACTTAGACGAACCTTCGCCTTCTTAGCAACAGCTCGAGTCACCTCTAGCTCCAGACAACGAGCATCGAGACGAACCTGGAGCGATTCTACCTCCACCCGAGCATCAGTTGCCTCCAGCTTTGCAGCCAAGACTTTGACCTGGGCTGCCGATAACTCTGTTTTCCTCTCGGGGCGGGCACGTACTTTTCTGCGCTATACGAGAGAGGCTGAAAGTCTGCATCAAAGAAATAACAATCAGCACATTTCATGCCAAGTTCAAGCTATTCAATTCTGAGGATGCGCATACCAAATCGGTTGCGTTCTGGGCTAAGTCCTCAATATCAGCCTCGTATGCTCCGACGAGGCGGCGTAGGACCGCCATATAGAACTTCAGGTCTAGTTTGGCGGCTATCACCTTCTGCTCCGCCTTCGCCTTTGCCCTCTCGGCCTCCGAGGCCTCGAACCGCTATGAGGGTGGTCGTGTGGCATGCTTCCTCCCCTTCCTCCTCAGCAACTCCGAAGAGAGGGAGTCAGGACCCTCGTCCACAACGGGCTCCTTCCCCTTTGAAGCCTCCTTTCTCAGGGCACTTACATCAGCCAAACAAATCTTAGTTCAAGTGACAACATATGAAAGGGATAGCTAACTACTACAATACTTATCGGTTTCAGCATCATCGAGGACCGACTGGTTCACCTTCAGCAAAAAGTGAACAGAAGATCTCCCTGCGACCCTCTCTGCGATACTCCTTTTCAAGGCTGTCATCCTCGCGACTATCTCTGCCACTAACACAGCAGGCTCGAGGACCCCTGACCCTTCTACGTCGGTCTTCAGGGGGGTAAAACTGGCTCCGCCCCCAGCCCCAAAGATAGGGTTATAAAGATCAAAGGAGAGCTCCTTCGAGCCCTCCTCTTCCTCATCCGTCGTCACCGGGACTTTTCGGATAGCATGCACTCACCTGACGACTTTGAAGTTGTAGGCTATCTCTGCCTGTTTCGTCCCCCATCAGGACTCCTCCTCTAGGAACTTCTCCATCTCGCGAGGCCGATGGTCGACGTTAATTCCTACCTCCGCTTCCTCCTCCTCTGACCCTTCTTCACTTGAGCTCTTTATGTGAGTGCTCAGCTTTTCGATTTCCTCCTGGGTCAGGAGAAACAAGGACTTTGACTTCTTCCCCTTCTGGACTCGCTTCGGAGTCATGCTGGGCCCTGCGACAACTTTCTCCATCAATGAAGAAGGTCTAGCCCTCTTGGGCACAAACTTTTGCTCGACCAATCTTTTTCTTGGCCGCTCCATCACCTCCCAGGTCTTTCGATCGATTGCCAGGTACTTGTTGGAATTGGTGAGGTCTACAGCTCGTAAAAATCTTTAGTTTAGTTGTATATTGTTGATAGCTTAGGATTGCATCTTGGTACATACCTTAGTATGTGTTCTAATTATAGAACAGAGAGCCATGGCTATATGGTAATCCACTTGAGTGGTAGACTCAATGCATTGATCCCATGTAATCTAAATACGATCACAGCTCTGATTAAAGTTGGTCGCCCAATCAAGATAAGCTGTTGGGATGACAGAGTATGGGTGTTTCTACCACGATCATTACCAGGCACAGTGTCTATGGCTGAACAGAACCAATATGGTGCACATATCAGTGAGCAGACACCGGTGCACTAAGCCGTGTTTCTGTTTATGATAAAACGGACCTAAACCCCGAGGAACCATGTCTGGTGGGCTAACCAGTTGTGTGATGCTTTGGCGCATTAATATGTGAGGGGCCAGTTATATGACCCAAAACCACGATGTACTAGGTTACTCGACTGGCGTCGCATCAGCAGGTCACTCCTGCAGCCTATCCACACCCCTAAAGGGAGGTCTGTTCCTTGATCTGACCTACGTTGTATTAAACCCTAGCTAGGTGGTCATCAGTTGGACTGTTGACCGGATCCGATTACTCGTTAGGGTAATCAAAGGTACGACGTATATGGTCAACCTGGAAGGAACCGAGTCATATGAGCGCTCGAGTCCAAGTTGGAATCCATAAACCCTGGTCCCTGAAGGTTCCACATTATCCACATGATGTATGGCCCTTGAACCATCTCTTCGAAACACAGGACACAATTAGAGGAAGCGAGAAGAGTCAAACCCTATGCTCCATGTATGTTTCACACTAGTGCACGGTAGATGTGTAATTGCATATGTGTACTAAGGGAAAACCCTAGGTTAGTACAG
The DNA here is from genome assembly GCA_947650365.1 of Chamaelirium japonicum. NCBI lineage: Eukaryota > Viridiplantae > Streptophyta > Magnoliopsida > Liliales > Melanthiaceae > Chamaelirium > Chamaelirium japonicum. The sequence continues at coordinate 61,999,835 of OX393550.1, forward strand.
AGACACATGTAGTTATCCCTTACAATAAGTGGACTCTGCTATATAGGTGTAATACACCGGGATATGTTACAAGTTGACTAGTTGACTTTACTAGGGGCACCGTACTGGCACTTCAAAGAATATTGAAATCACTAGTGCACTTCACTTATGTGTATCTTGCAAAGTCTCATATACAAGGGACGGTCAACTAGTGACATAGGAGCGTTTTTGTCAAACCATGCACCATTATGCACTAGCGGGGCTGGCCCTAGGTGTTGGGAGACTAGTCAAAGGTCGGCCCCCTTATTTCTAGGGGGCTGTTGCTTCCAATGAAGGGGCCAGTCATAAGGGACAGAAAGTGGGATAGTTTTGACCGTTTCAAAACCATCCCTAAAATCAAGGAAGAGATAGAGATAAAGGAGAGAGAAAGGGAGAGGTTTGAATGGGTTAACCCTATCCGTTAGGAGTTTTACCCAAAGGATAGGGCAGCCTTATAAAAGGAGCAAGGAAGAAAGAAGGGCAAGTGATGCATGGTGAAAACCAAGCCGCCCCTCTCTCCTTTCCTCTCCTCTCTTGTCTCTCTCCCTCACTTGCGACCTTGGATGGCGACTCGTCTTTCCCATATGGTATTTCGTAAAGGAGAAGGCTCATTGCATGGAGGCACTTAGAGATCCATCAACGAGGTGTCGTACATCATGCAAGATCGGATAAACTAGAAGGCATTTTCCATAATCTTTTACTGTCCAGATTTTGCACAGATTATCAGCAATATTTCTACGACTGTGGGAGCTATAGAACTCCAAGCGATGTTAAACCACTTAAAAAACTTGTGTCTCAAATTTCTCTACCTGTAGTCCAAATTTTAACCCAATCGGAGTTCGGGGTGAAAAGTTATGGCTATTGCATCGAAGGTATATCGAGCAGATCTGAGGCTGTCTCCATTGACAAAGAAGATATTTATCGCGGTGAAAGAATCCGCACGAAGGTATGACTTCTATCATGTAGATCTAGTGTAGAGATACAATATGCATGGATGCTAGATTATTCTCACTAGATCAACGTTAGGGGGTCGTGTAGTTGTCATGCTAGATTCATACATGCACATGTGTAGATAGTTTTGATAAAAGTTTTGATATGTAATGCACACCGCTCACGGTCTTTGGATCTTTCCTTTGCTTTCGCTGCTGGCCTCTACAATAGAATTATTTCCAATAGTACATCTCCCACTGCTTATCTTCGTAGTCTGAGTACACGGTCTCATTATCCGTGTACCGGACAGGAAGATGGTGGAGATAATTCGTCCCTCCGAATCGAACCGGGTAGAAGCAAAATTGCTCCCACGAGCGTGTCCCGCAGGTCAGAAGCCCCATGATGGTGCCAGAAGCCACTGAGAGTGCTCTTCAGCTGCCATTTGTAGTAGTAGAAGAAATAGCCCAGCTTGATATGGGCCCACTCGCCCTTCTTCAAACTCGACTAGCACTGTCGAAGCTCCTTCTGGCAGTTTGACTCTACTCGGTAGAATGCGTAGATCACTCTCCACGTGTTTCCCCCCACTAGCCCCAGGCAGATCACAAAGGCGTTCAGCAATCGGGCAGCAAAGGGGGGAAGCGACAGCCCTAGGCCACAATTCAGTTGACCTATCGAGATGATGGTCCCGGACGTCTTCTCCAGGCTAGATTTGGCCAAGAAGATCGACCTGGTGTCAATGCCAAAGGAGCTACAGATGGTTGTCAGCTTGGGGAACGGTGTCTTGATGGGCACACAGAACATGGCCACCAATGCAGCCCAGTCGTCCCGACGACTCACCAACTTGAAGTAGCCTGCATTATTGGCGATGAGGGTCTCCACGCTCACCTTCATCATTGGCCCTACCGTCGCTGCCAGACGAGGGATCTGTGTGGGTTTCATCATTGATAACTCATCGTCCAGCTGCCTATTCAAAACCTTGCCTCCTCCCTTCGCCCCGGGAGTACTGCCAGAGGGAGCAGACAGCTTTGGAACTCTAGTAGACAGTCTGGCGAAGACTTGAGCCTTCTCGCCCACCTTCACCCCTTTCATGACGACGGTGATCGTCTTATTCCCCTGGGACCCAGAAGCTCCAGCAGAAGCCATCTAGACAGGATGGGGAGGTGAGTACACTCAAAACTCAGGAGAAGAAAGGTCAAGGAAACGGGAGCAAACACTCAGAGCTCAAGAGAAAGTTCGAGAATTCTGACCACAAAAGAATTTTTGAACCCCTCTGACCCTATTTATAGATCCAGATTTTGTTTTCCCGCCAAAAACGTGCAGGCGGGAAGTGAAAAATTGAACCATATTTAATGAATCTGGCCCAAAACTCCCTCTTTTCTAGCGCCACATCAGCATCTGGCCATCCCAACGCCATGTCAGCCCAGAAGGTCACGCCAACGCCACGTCAGCAACATCACACATTCGTCGCTCATGAATTTTTTTAAGGAAACACACCAACTCCTGGCACTGTGACTGATCGCCTCGACCGATCGCCCTGAGCGATCACCCCGACCGACCGACTGCCTTGCCCGACCGATCATCGCGGTCGGGCACAAAATCAACTAGATTGAGCACCAAGAGGTCTCTGGCGCCCGACCACCAAAATTCGGTCGATCGATCAAGCACAGTGACTGATTGCCTCGATCGACCGATCACCCTGACCGATCGCCTCGACCGACCGCCTTGACCAATCGACGCGGTCTGGCACAGAATTATCTAGATCAGGCGCTAAGAGCTCTCTGGTGCCTGACCGCCAAATTTTGATCGATCGGTCAATCGCCTTGACCAATCGATCACCTTGACTTACCACCTTTACCGACCGCCTTGCCCGATCAATCACCTCGACCGATCATCATGGTCAGGCATAGAATCAACTAGAACGAGCACCAGGAGCTCTTTGGCGCCCAACCTCCAAAATCTGGTTGATCAGTCAAGCGCTGCGACTGACTACCTTGCCCGATCGATCATCGCGATCAGGTGCAGAATCAGCTAAATCAGGCGCTAGGAGCTCTCTGGTGCCCGACCAACAAAACCCGATCGGTCGATCATGCGTGATCAACCAATCACCGCAATCGATCAATCGCCACGATAGACCGATTGCTGTGACCGATCGGTTGGTCCTTCGGCTGGCCACTTCACCCCTCCAATGGCACTATCTCTATACCCTTCCAGGTCGGCCCAAGGCAGGGGGTCAGCAGGCGCAATGGTCGGCCCTGAGATAACGGGTCGGCAAACACATTGGTCGGCCCTTGGTAGGGGGTCGGCAGACACAACGGTCGGCCCCAGATAACGGGTAGGCTGACACATTGGTCGGCCCTTGGAAGGGGGTTGGCAGACACAACAATCGGCCCTTGGCAGGGGGTTGGCAGATTCCTTCCAAATGCTCGCCAAGCTACCTCAACATCAACAAATCGGTTTTGCACCATAGAGTCCCAGCCAGCTAGGTTATCACCTGCCTAACTGGGAGAGGATAACTATGCGTGTAAAATCTGGCTAATGCCAGACAGTGGAGCCCGCAGCCCTGCCTAGGGCCCACAAAAATGACAGTGGGACCCGTCGCCCTGCTTGGGACCCACAAAAATGATTATGGGACCCGCAGCCCTGCTAGAGGCCCACGAAAATGATAGTGGGACCCGTAGCCCTGCTTAGGACCCACAAAAATAGTCGTGGGACCCACAGCCCTGCCTAGGGCCCACAAAGATGGTTATGGGACCCGCAGCCCTGCCTGGGGTCCACGAGGATGGCCATGGGACCCGCAGTCATGCCTAGGGCCCATAGGAACAACCGTGGGGCCCGTCGCCCTGCTTGGGGCCCACGGAGACTATCTGGTGTTTGGTGAGCATCCCTAGATGATTTCTCAAACCCCGAGTGTTCCTAAGAATATTCCCTAGAATATTCCTTAGATATTCCCAAACCTCTATATATAGCCAAACCTGTAAAGAAACCCGACCGAAATTCATTATTTCATATTCCACTTTTTGTTTTCCAGAGCTCTCTGAGCCTTCTAGTCTTCAAACTTCCAAACCCTCTCTGCCCTCTATCTACTTGTATGAAGCACTCCTCGACTTGTCGAGAGTAGCTCTACTTTCTCAGAGTTAGTGGATTCAAAGGTTGCATCTTACCGCACAGACACATAGGCTTCGGTCGAACTTCGTTAGCACATCTTGTGTCGACTCTCCCTCCCTCTCTCTCTCTTTATCCTTCTTTGTATCTCCCTCTACTCTACAGTGTCTGTGTGACAGCTAAGCATACGACAACTAGGTATCCCACAGTGCCACACCTCAAAGATTCAACCCTTCAATCGACTGTTGATGGGGGGTTACGTACGGCGACCAAAATCCTTCCCCACAGTCGTCACAATCTACCCCCCTTAAGGGCTATACGTCCATGTATAGAGTTAAACCCCTCCATTGCGAGGCGAACCGGCTCTTATACCATTTTGTAACATCTACCCTAGACATAAAACATATTGTCTGCTTTGCTCGTGCCCGCACAAGAACTTTCCAAGAGGTCACCCATCCTAATACTACTCTCACCCGAGCATGCTTAACTACGGAGTTCTTACGAAATCCATAGCGGCACACAGTTTTAAAACACATCTTCTATGTTTAGGAGAGAAAATTATATAAGTAACTCAGGATCTCCTTCTCTCCAAGCGATATGGGGCTAACTCGTGGTCTTGGACACCTCACCTCATTCATCTTGGCATCACAGCCTCAGGAGTCTTAGCTATTGGACTATTGGATCTTGGTCGTCAAGCCTACCCTCGGTTTCAGTTGTTCTCATTTTTCACTATTAAAGACCACCAAAAAAAAGTAGATGTCGCCTGGTCAATACGTACTAACTTCTGCTAATTGACATCCGCTCTGCCTCCGATTGGATCATCACGGTCACGAACTATCAAGTACACACAACATGCCTACGATTATTGGTTGCTACTACAAATCATAAGACTAGGTCTGAGTTGGCCGAGTCGAGAAAATTTTATGTGTCATCAGATGCCTATTTATTAGCATGCATAATGATGCATCCAATGGTTCAGTCTCGGTTAGTCACCATTGCCTACGCGAAGGGTCTACCGTGGTTCAATTGTACTAATCCGACTAAACAGTCGAACCTGCGTCGAGCGCTGCACTAGCATGCCTTCTTACTCTAAAGAGCCTTCAGCATCATAACCAAGGTGTGTACAAGTCGAGTTAGGTCTAGGCAAGGTCGTAGGTTCGATTCATCATCTGCCCAAGATGGTCTCGGGCTTCTATTCAGGTACGACAGTCAACAAGGATAAATAAGGAATTCTAACAAGCCTAATGTGCCATGCTTAATCGGATTCTGTGTTGGATATATATTAACATTACAAGGATTGGTAGATTGCCATCAATACGACCGGGTTTACAAGGGTAAATTGATGCAATTAGACACGGTGAAGATTGACAAAGGACCCTAAAATACAGAAGGTCGATGTTGGTTTTCAGTTAACCCAATAATCTATCCAGGAAGTCGGCAATAGACATGCAACATAAATGGTAGGACAAGCTATAGACAGTGGAGTAATCAGTAAAGCTACCCACTGTCAAGGTCGAATCATCAGAGGAAGTAAAAGGGGGTCTCGGATCAGTCCACATGAGTAGTCGGTTGCCACACCGGTACTCCATCACTGACAATCAGCGATGAAGGGGGTAGTAGAGCGGTTGGTGGTGGCTGGGTGGTCGGGTGCCACCAACACCCAAGCCGTCGGAGACTATAGCTGCAAGGGCATATAGGAAAAGGCATGTTGGGGCCAGATTTTCGGCTATGGATCATCAAGGAAGGGGGGCAATGAGAGGAGTGGGAAGGGAACCTTCCTGTATGTATGGGCGTTCCATCTCCATGGCTCTCCTCGCTCGGTTGCGCATTACCACCGGGAGATCACCCTCCACACGACCACTCCTCGCGATGGCCACCATAAAGAAGAGAGGAGCTCTGTCGACCACTACTTCTCCTCCTTCTATCGCAAGGTCTCTGCGTCGGCCACCCGAGATCCCGAGAGAGATCAAAAGAAGGGGAAGATGATAGGGAGGGGAATCGAGATTTCAATGAAATTGGGGCTGGGTTTCAAGTTTAATAGAAGGAGAGCAGCTACTAATAGGATTGAAGGGGATTAAGAGAGATAGAGATAAGAGGGAGAGGGGATTTCGAGGGGAGATAGCGAGAGGGAGATAGAGAGCGAGAGGGATAAGGGATCTGGGTAGAGGTCGGAAGAGAGTGTTGGAATTAAATTCTTTTATCAGAGTTGCAGCGGAAGTAAAAGATAGATCCGAGGATCTCATGGTGTATGTTTTATTACAATTAATTCCACAAAACAATCTACATGCTACTCTATGAACCTAGTATATGTGCAGACACCCTAGAGGTATACTACGATTTACAGAAGATATGCATGCATCTAGTTAAGTGTTTAGAATTATTATAACTTCCGGATCTTTTATCCGAGGAGAATAGAATGATGGTTGATGATGAATTGCACAAAAATCGAGAGAGATGTTGTCGGATAGCACCTGTCCTTTATGAAGGAAGGAACCCACACCATTTCTATCTCTAAGTGCAAGAACGATGCGCCGATGGAGGATGGCACGTAGCGAAGAAGATGACACGCCTCGAAGACCTCTTCTTCTCTTTCTCTTTTCTTCTTCCTTCTTCTTCCTCTTTCTTCCTTGGCTGAAACCACAAAAAGGGAGAGAGGAGAGGGGGTCCAATTTTCTAGAGATTGGAGAGACTAGGGCTGGCCCCTTCTCCCCTATTTCCTTTTATAGGGCTGGCCCCCTAAGGATAGGGATGAGGGGGGGTCAGTTTTAGGACTTCCTCTAACAATTTGGATGAAAACGTCATTTTGTTGAGATACCACTGATAAATTGATAGAATAAGGTACGCTAATCGGAATCGAGTTTCGTCAATGCCTATGACCTGGAATTATTTTGTTTATTTTAATATTCATATTCAATATGTTCTGAGCCATATTTTAGTATTTACCAAAATACCTCTATGGCCTCTTAACACATGTGACTTATGTTCTTAGGCTTCGGGCTTGCGCTCCATCGTGATACTTCGCATCTAACGTGTCTAATCGGGTTGGAGAATAGTTCTTATACGCAACGACATGGTGGAATCTTTAGGGTTCACGATCTCAAGCTCCAACCGGATCCTTGATTAACTGTTCCGGTGATACATCAAAAGTTTCGTTAATCAGTCATAATCCGATTAACCCGTATAGCCACGTAAAGTGCAACACGAGTTGAACTCTAGTGATCCTAAACTTATGTTACTCCCTCGTAACCCTGTTATCTACTATACTCTGATAATCTCTAGTCCCTTCTATTACTGGTGCCATGATTCGACTCGGGCGGTGGGGAGCATCGTCAGATCCCAATCGATCATATGACTAGGATTTGATGACTTGTCATCTATAAAACCACACACCTTCCGATGCTATGCCTAGCATCCGGAATATCGTCAGTCATACTGACAACCACCAGGCTTGGATTAATTATGTGGAAGGATTAACTCATCAAAACATACACATCCAACTTTGGACGTCGAATAACCTGTAGGGGTCGCATGCCACTCTAGCGCCAGCCGGGTAACCCAACGTACCGTGGTATTGGATTATGGTAGGTCCGCACACGTTGGCACATCAAAGCACCACTTTTATCCATGCCCAGACACTCCGATCAATCGATCATCTATCCCTCCGTTGCACTTCAATCTAGCATCCATCAACTTTCACCTCACTGCAACCCAGCAGTCTACCGCAATATCAGCAACCAATGCTTCAAGTTGTTGCCCGTCTTCCAACACTTTTGCACTCCTTACACAACCTTACAACACAGTTGTGGATGGGAAATCTTTTGCCGTCGGAAGATCTCCTCCCACAATCAATCGATGTAGAGTTGAGTAATTGGTAGGTGTGTGGCTTGAAGTGAGAGTTAGAGGAGCTTGTACAAGCAAGTGGACTAGACCTAGAAGGGTTGTAGAACTAGAAGGTGGATAAAGAGACATGGGTCCTTGGGTGTAGAGCTCTGCTACTCGTACGTACACCATGCCCAAACGCTCTAATCAGTCGATCATATGTCACTCCTATGCGCTTCGATCTAGCATCCGTCAACATTAGCATGCCCTGCTGCAACCCAGCAGTCCGCCACAACATCAGTAACCAGTGCTCCAAGCTGTCGCCTGTCGGCCAACACTTTTGCACTCCTTTCACAACCTTGCAACATAGTTATGAGGGGAAATCTTTTGCCTTCGGAAAATCTCCTCCCACAGCCAATCGATGTAGAGTTGAGTAATTGGTAAGTGTGTGGCTTAAGGTGAGAGTGAGAGGAGGAGAGAGAAAGTAAAGAAAGTAGATGTGAGGTTTGTTGTCGAAGTTCGGTCGTATCCCACATCTCCGTATAGTGAGTCGCAATCTCAATCCACTAAATCCAAAGGTGTAGAGTTACTCCTCGACAGACCGAGGGGGGCTTGTACAAGCAGGTAGACTAGACCTTGTAGAACTAGAGGTTGGATGAAGAGACATGGGTCCTTGGGTGTGGAGCTCTGCTACTCTCACCCAATGCTCCACTTACACCAAAATAGTAAGGGGCTCTCCAAAATCCAAAGGTTTGAAGAGAGAATGCCCAAAAAGTTAAAAGATCCCAGAAAAGGTGCTTTCTACAATTTCCTTATGTTTTATTTATAGATGTTGCTCCCCGTAGAGGTGTCTGGCTGTGATTGCTCCACGTGGCACTCCATGGCTAATCCATGTGGGCCTCTGCTGGCTTGCTAGCGAACCACAGGATGTCCCCATGGCCCCCCAAGGATGCAGACCTCTACCGGCCTATTCCTGATGGGCTTTGGGGCGTTCCTCTATTAACGGCTCACTGATAGGCTCTGTGCTGCTCTCATGTGTCTGCTAAAGTATCGGCCTATGTTGGATTGTCTCGCATCCTGCGGGCTTGCGGGTCTATGGGTTGGCTAACGGCACACACTAGCCATTTTTTGTTCCCACAACAACAGGTATGCCAACGGACGAACCCGCCATTATAACGCTCGTTAGCGCTTCCTTTAGCCACCTGTCGGTTTCTCCATCAGGCCCATATGTCAATACCTGGACAAATCGCCGATCATCGATGACCTCGTGCCTCATCAATCGAGGTGCTCCCCTTCGAACCGGCACTCGCACAAGACAGTGTCATTGTGGTACGTCCTTTGAACTAGCCCTCAAGAAGACTAACATAAACAAGCCCCAAACACGAATGTTGCCCCAAACACGAATGTTGTTCCACTACAATCTATCAGCCCCGGCCCTGCCCCGGCCCGCATAGATCGAACAAGGTTAGAGGCAACGGCACGCCCCCTAGCTAGCTACTTCCAACTTTTGTTGTGTCACCCTATATACCCTTCTCCTCCACTTGCTACCTCATGCAAAGCTGCATGCATGCCATGCATGGGCCGGGTATCAAGTGGCCCGGGGGAAATGCTATTAACTAATTTAGCCAAACTAAACTGTTTCTCTTTTGCCAACCTGACTCTGACACTAATCGATCACTGTCATCCCTCCAGAACAGTCCCGATCGGTCAATGTATATATCTATCGCACTCAGCTTGCCCGGACCCTCCGGCCAACAAGACGGATATACGTGCCAACCAAGTTAGCAAAAACAAGTTAATTTGAAAAAAAAAAAAAAAGAGAGTTATCAGTGTAAGCCTTAAAAAGGTTTCCGTTTCACATTAAGGGTATGTAAAGTTTGAACTTAACGTTAAGCTCCTGTACTTGGACTCTGGCTACTGCAAGCTCCTTCTTCCACGCACATATAATAACAAAAAAATATAAATTGTATTTTTATCCCTACAGAACCCCTGTGGTCCTCCTTACATGGCATCGGACCTATCCGGCTGGCAACAAGTCAGCCAGAGTCCAAACCCAGGTCACCAGGACCATCCGACACAACGACATGGCTACAACCCAACCCATGCATGCATGGACTCCACGGCCGGATCACGTCCCAGACCACAGAGTTCGCCAACACGGAATCGACAAACCTCAGCACGAATGGACGGTCTCTGGTGGTTCTCCTTCGTGCCCTCTCCACATCCACGACGCGAGGGAGGCCGACTAGTGTCCAGGCTGTCCAGCTCGGTTCTATGTGAAAGAATGGATAGCACCATTCATAAATTCGAATGTCAATTTGGGTATTTGTGATAAATTCAAATGCCAATTTATCTGTAGT
>OX393550.1:62015063-62160063 GCA_947650365.1 Chamaelirium japonicum
TATGTTACTAGGCGCAAGATTTTTGTGTCGACCGTGTTGACCTTACTATTGGTTTTGGAGAAGCAATAAAGCCAATGCAACGTCAATGCAAAAATCTTGTGTTGGCCTTAGCTTATAGTTGCTTACGGAGATCACTAGGAGTTTACTTTCCTATTGGTTCGTCGGAGCTAGGACATCAGGAACTCCACCACTTGCGTTCCTCTTTACCGTGAACCCTTGTCGGAGGTCACCGAGAGTTTTTTTTTTTTCTTATTGCTTCTCCTAGAACTTGCGGGGTGATGGGGAAACAACACTGGCTCAACCAAGATAACCGGTGATCTCTGCCCTGTGAGACGATATCAAGATGAACAAGCAACAACAATAAAAAATGCAAAATAAATAAACCACAAGCATAGAAGATGACTCGGGGATTTACGTGGAAACCCTTACAGGAAAAACCACGGTTATATATCAAATGCTCGGGGGAGGGCTAAACTATCAAAGGCGTCAAGCAGATGAGAGTACAATCCGACTCCTTCTTCTCCCTCCTAGATCTCCACCTTTCCAGAGCTAAACAACTAAAGACCTTCGCAAGGTTCAAGGAACATACCTCCTTGCAAGCTTCGTTCCGATCTATCCGTCAAGGATCGATCCCCAAGAAAATCTCCTCCTCCCTTGTGGAAGAAAGCTTTTCCTCTTCCTTAGAAAATCAGCACTCAAAGCCCTTTCCAATGTCTCTCAAAGCCAACACAAGCCATACACAAAAAGCCTCTTCAAAGAGCCTTAAAATACCCCAAAACGGGTCTGCAGAAAAACCCAAAAAAACAAATCTGACCCGACTTCTCCTGGGTAAGTTTACTGAATTTTTCTGACCGTTTGTGACTAAGGAACTCGCCCGGGCGAGTCGAATTTCGCCCAGACGACTCGGTTGCATGTTCTGTTGGGAGAAAGCTGTGCTTCCCTCCCCGTTGGGTCTCCTCCATGGGGATGGAACCCCAACAATCTCCCCCTCCAGACCCATGGAGAGAAATATGCCTTCAAAGCCTTCAAGTGACGCCAATGAGCTCACAACAAAGCTCATGCTTATCTCGAGTCACCATCTAGAGTTAGCATATCCACCGGGTTTTTGCTAGTGTGGATCTTCTCAAGCATCATTTCATCCTTTTCAAGCACTTACCGAATTCAGTGATAGCAAACTGCAATGTGCTTGGTCCTCCGATGGTAGGTAGCATTCTTGCTTAGCTCGATCGCGCTCTGTCTATCGTAATTGAGCTCATAAGCGTCTTGCTTCATCCCCAACTCCTGGAGAAACCTCTACAACCATAGAAGTTCCTTGTCAGCCTTATTTATGGCAATATACTCTTCTTTGGTAGTTGACAACACCACGCACTTCTGCAGGTGAGACTACCATGTCACAGCTCCCCCTGAGAATATAAAAATATAACCAGACATAGACATCTTGATATCGATGTCCCCTGCCATATCGGCATCTGTATATCCTGTCAAAGTTAAACTCCCCTTGCTAAAACACAAATGGTACTTGGATGTCCCTTTCAAATATCTCAGCACCCACTTCACGGCCTCCTAGTGTCCCTTACCCGGATTTGCCATGAATTTGCTCAACATGTCTACAACTTGAGCAATATCGGGCCTCGTGGATACCATGGCATACATGAGGCTACCAACAGCGGACATATATGGAATCCACTCCATCTCCTTCTTCTCCTTCGCTGTCTTCGGTGACAGGCCTGAGCATAACTTGAAGTGACCTGCGAGAGTACTCACAGACTTTGCCTCCTTCATTTGGAATTTCTTGATCACCTTCTCTATATATGCCTCTTAAGACAACCAAAGTCACCGACCACTGCGATCCCTCTTGATCTTCATGCCCAATATATGTTGAGCAAGACCTAAGTTCTTCATGTCAAACACCTTTGCCAAGTCTTGTTTTAGCTCATTGATCAAACTAGCATCTTGCCCCACGATCAACATGTCATCCATATAGAGCAAAAGAACAATGAACTTGCCTCCTTTGAACCTCTTGATATAGACACAGTGATCCGTCGTTGTCCGCTTATACTTCTGAGAAGCCATAAAGAAATCAAATTTCTTGTACCACTAATGTGGTGTTTGTTTCAGACCATACAAGCTTTTCTTCAAGTGGCACATTGAACGCTCTTTGCCCTTCACCTCCTAGCCTTTCAGCTACATCATATAAGTATTCTCCTTTAAATCTCCATACAAAAAGGCAGTCTTGACATCAAGCTGCTCGATCTCCAAATTAAGACTCATCGCCAATGCTAGCACGACCCGAATAAAAGTCATCTTAACCACGGGTGAGAAGATTTCAGTGTAGTCAATACCTTGTTTTTGCTCAAAGCCCTTGACAACCAATCTCGCCACTTTGCAATATTGTCGGTGCCATCTTGCTTGAGCTTAAAGACTCATTTGTTCTTCAACACTTTCACCCTCTTCGAAGCCTCTACCAACTTATAGGTTTGATTTTTCTCCAAAGAAGCTATTTCTTCATCCATTGCCTTCTTACAATTTGTATCCTCCTTGTCACTAAGTGCCTCTAGGAAGTCCTTAGGCTCCCCCTCATCTGTCACCATGATATACTACTCCGAGGAGTACCTTCTTGACGGTTGAGATGCTCTAGTTGACCTCCAAACTTGAGGCACTTCTGGAGGTGGGAGCTTAACTTCATCACCGGTAGAAACATCATCTACCGGGTCTTCATAGGTTCCTCCACCGATCAGTTCAATAACTGGTGGGTCATCATGAGTCTTCCCCTTTCCATCATCCACCCCTTGACTTGGTGGAGAGGAGACTAGAGCGTAATCATCGGATTCCTCTACACCTCTATCATGGACCTTCGTGGCCTTCTCCAAATCGGCAATGGTCTCTTCTTCAAAGAAGACCACGTCACGGCTTCATACTATTTTCTTGGCCTTGGGATTATAGAGGCGATAACCAAATTCTTCATCCCCGTAGCCGATGAACACACACGGTGTGCCTCGATCATCAAGCTTCGATCGATTCTCCTTTGGTACGTGCACAAAAACCCGATACCCAAACACATTTATGTGACGGTAGCTAACTTTCTTGCCGGTCCAAACCTTCTCAAGAATGTCACCCTCCAAAGGAACCGAAGGAGACCAATTAACGATGTAGGAAGCAGTCACCACGGCCTCCCCCCAAAAGGTCTTCGAAAGCTTAGCCATAGATAGCATTGAACGTGCCTTCTCCATGAGTGTGTGATTCATCCTCTTTCCTATCCAGTTGTGCTGAGAGGTGCGAGGTATACTCTTCTCTTGCTGAATTCCATGATGAGCACAATAGTCTTGGAACTCCTTTGAAACATACTCGTCTCCATTGTCGCTACGGAGACATTTCAGTTTCTTTCCTGTCTCCCACTCAACCTTGGCATGAAACTTAGAGAAAGCATCAATACATGACTTTTATTTGATAGGAAGTAGACCCATACCTTACGAGATGAGTCATCAATAAAGGCAAGAGAGTAGAGGCGCTCTCCGAGTGTAGCAACATCCATAGGCCTGCAAACGTCCAAGTGGACAAGCTCCAATGCTTCTTTCTCTCCGAGTGCCCCGAGACTGACACCCGATGTTGCTTTCCGATCAAACAGACATCACAAGAGCCATAAGACATAGAGTCAACCTGCGGTGTGATGAGCTTATGCTTCCTCAAAATCTCTAAGCCCTTCTCACTTATATAACCAAGTCTTCGGTACCATAGCCCTGGAGTAGCCTCACTAACATTCACACTACCTTCTTGAGTGTGCACCTTCGTGGCCGTCTTGTTTAGTGTGCAACAAGTCTTGCCTTTGGCAACAACCAACGAGCCCTTGCTTAGCTTCCACACTCTGTTAGCAACTACGCTCACATAGCCTTCTCGATCAAGAACTAATTTCAACATCAAATTTAGTCGGAGGTCCGGGACATGCCTAACATCCCGCAAAATCAAGGTGCAACCCAAACTGGTCTTTACTTGGACATCTCCAATACCTTGAATATTTGAAGCACTACTATTATCCATTTTGACATTACCAAAATCGTCGGTCTGGTAGCTTGTAAAGAAGTCCCTCTTGCGTGTGACATGGTAAGATGCCCCCGTTTCAACAACCCATTCGACCATATTTGCGGAGATATGGTAGCACTCTTCATTGTCCAACAAGACAACTACACTATTGTCACTGGTAATGGTAGCGGATGTACCTTCCGGCCTCCTCCTTGGGCTTCACCTTACCCTCCTTGAGATCACTCTTGAACTTGAAGTAATTTTTCTTGAAGTGCCCCTCCTTCATGCAATAGAAGCACGTTAACGATTTGCCTTTAGACTTTAACCGAGCCTACAACATCCCCCACCAATGAGATTTCCTACTCTTGCTCATGTCTCACTCTTCATTCACCAAAGCTTGCGGATGATCTTCTCCATTTGTTTTCCTCTTTGTTTCCTCATTTAGCAAGGCACTATGCACAATCGATACGGTCAACTTACCTTCCGGGGAAGAGTTGCTCACCGACACAACATGTGTCTCCCAACTATTTGGAAGTGAACTCAATAGTAGCATAGCTTGAAACTCCTCTTCCAAGATTGTCTTCGTGATGATCAATTAATTGACTATATTCTGGAACTCGTTCAAATGATCTAACACTGACGTTCCATCTCGATATTTCAAGTTGACAAGCTTGCGGATGAGCATGGTCTTGTTGCCAACTGTCTTCCTCTCGTACCAATCATGAAGCCGAGTCTACATCTCGAATATGGACGTAACTCCAGAGACGTGATGGCAAACACTGACATCTAGCCACTTATGAATCGTGCCACATGATTTTTGATTCAACACCCGTCAATCCTCTTCGGACATCTTTTCCAGGCACTTAGAATCTCCACCTAACAACAAGTATAAAACCTTGCAATACAAGATGTCCTCCATCTTCTCCTTCCAAATCGGTCATGAATTAGTACCATTGAAGTAAAACATCCCTTCATTCTTGCTATCGCTGCTCTCATCCATCTTTGATTTCTCACAGACACAAGATCAAACACCTTGTGTGCACAACTCATGCTCTGATACCACTTGATGGGAAAACAACACCAGCTCAACCAAGATAACCAACGATCTCTCCCCCGTGAGACGATACTATAGGGGAGGATTTCGGCCACTGTACGTTACCCCCCACAAACAATCGATTGAAGGGTTGAATCTTCGAGAGTTGGCACTGTGGGAGGCCTCGCTGTCGTATGCTTAGTTATCACACAGACACTAAGAATGATAGAGAGAGAGAGAACGTTGACACAGGATATGGTAACGAAGTTCGACCGAAGCCAACGTCTCCGTGCGGTAAGACGCAACCTTTGAATCCACTATCTATAAAGTAATAGAGTTACTCTCAACAGGCCGATAAGTGCTTCTTACAAGTAGACAGAGAGTGGAGAAGGCTTGAAAATCTAAAGACCAGAAAGCTCAGAGAGCTCTGAAAAACAGAAAGTGGGGTTAGGAATAATGGAATTGAATCTAGTTTGTTTACACGATTGGCTATATATAGAGGTTTAGGAATATCTAGGGAATATTCTAGGGATATACCTAAAAATACTCGAGGTTTGAAAAATCATCTGGGGACGTTTGCCAGACCCCGGATAATCTTCATGGGCCCCATACAGGACTGCGGGTCCCACTGTCATCTTCGTGGGCCCCAGATAGGGCTGCAGGTCCCACAGTTATCTTTGTGGACCCCAGGCAGGGCTGCAGGTTCCACAATTATCTTTGTGGGCCCCAGGCAAGACTACGGGTCCCACAGTTTTCTTCGTGGGCCCTAGGCAGAGCTGCGGGTCCCACTATCGGGTGTTAGCCAAATTTTGCACTCACAAATACCAAGATGAACAAGCAACAACAATCACAAATGTAAAATAAACAAACCACAAGAATAGAAGACAACTCGGGGATGTACATGGAAACTCTTGCAGGAAAACCACAGTAAGCAAATGTTCTAAGGAGGGCTTCACTATCAAAGGCGGCAAGTATGATGAGAGTACTGTTGGAATTGCATCCGCTAATCAGAGTCGCAGCGAAAGCAAAAGAAAGATCCGAAGATCATATGGTGTATGTTTCATTACAATTAATTCTACAAAACAATCTACATGTAAATCTATGATCTTAGCATATATGCGGATACCCTAGAGGCATACTACGATTTACGGAAGACATGCATGCATCTAATTAGGTGTTTAAAATCATCATACCTTTTTGGATCTATGAACCGGAGACGACGGAACAATGAATAACCATACTTGAATCGCAAGGAAAACTGTCGGAAAGCACCTTGTCCTTTGCGAATTGAAGAATCCTCGAAATCCCGTCTCTGAGTGCAGGGATTACGAGCCGACGGAGGAGTCCATTGCGAAGACGATGGCGAGCCGCGAGATTTTCTCCTCCTCTTTCTCCTTTCTTCCTTCTCCTTCCTTCCTCTTCCTTCTCCCTTCTTCTTCCTCTCTTTTCCTTGGCTGAAACCACAACGGAGGAGCCTTAAGGGGGGTTCGGATTTTCTGGAAGAGATGAGGCTTAAGGCCAGCCCCTCTTTCCCCCTATTCCTTTATAGGATCGGTCTCCCAAAGCCTCAAGGAAACTTGGGCCGGTCCTAGGTAGATAAGGATAGAGGGGGGGCGGTTTTTAGGGATATCTGATGTCTATCGTGAAGCCTGAACGAAAACGCCCTCCACGAAAAGCGAAAAACTGAAAGAGAGACTGAGTGAGGTGCGCTACTCGGAATCGAGTTCCGTCAGCGCCTATGAGCTCCTGGAATTATTCCGCTCATTCTAAGATCCATATTCAAAATGTTCTGAGCCATATTTTAGTATTTACCAAAATACCCCTATGACCCGTAACACATGTGAATTAGGTTCTTTGGCTCCGGGCTTGCGCTCCATCGCGCTACTTCACATCCAACGTATTCAACTAGGTCGGGAAATAATTCATATACGCAACGACAGGGTGGAACCTTCAGGGTTCGGGATCTCTAGCTCCAACCGGATCCCTGATTAACTGTTCCGGTGACACACCGAAAGTTCTGTTAATTAGCCCTAATCCGATTAACCCACGTAGCCAGCCATAGTGCGACGCGAGTTGAACTCTAGTGATCCTAAACTTATGTTACTCCCTCGTAACCCTATTCTCTACTATACTCTGATAATCCTTAGTCCCTCCTATTATTGGTGCCATGATACGACTCGGGCGGTGGGGAGCACCGTCAGATCCTGATCGATCATCTGACTAGGGTTTGATGACTTGTCATCTATAACACCACACACCTTCCGGTGCTATGCCCAGCATTCGAAACATCGTCAGTCATACTGACAACCACCAGGCCTGGGTTAACTGTGTGGACAGATTGACACTCAAAACGCACCCATTCAACACTAGACGTCGGATAACCTGTAGGGATTACATGTCACTCAAGCGCCAGCCGGGTAACCCAACGTACCGTGGTATTGGACTATGGAAGTCCCGCACACGTTGGCACATCAAAGCACCACACAACTGGTTGGCCCAGTGTACATGGTCCCTCAGGGTTAAGGACGGATTATCTATAGTAGTAAGACGGTTTCTGCACCAGTGTCTGAATCACTGAACTGTGCACCATCTTGGTTCCTGTTCAACACGATCATCGTGCTTGGTCAGGTGAATGGGAATCACATGTTCCCGTGGTGGAGACTTCACCATATCCTCTACCTGCCAACAGCTTGTTCTCGGTGAAGCGACCAGCATCACCTAAGTTGTGAACTAGTTCTAGGTCTACACAAAACTGGTCCACTGGGTCTCCCAAGCATGGATCCTCCATGCGCCTCAGTGGCCTACTGTGTTCCCTAAGGTCCTTTTATTATATGAGTATTATCATATACTAGAGTAGTATTTTTAAATTAAAGCAATAACCAAAGTCATCTTTATTAATGTTAATACAGAAATTGCACGCTAAGGACACACGAGCTACAACAATCTCCCACTTGGCCTAGCGGAGAACAATAGTCTTAACTCCCATGGCATCCACGTGCTTCTCAAAAGCCTTGGTCGATAACGCCTTTGTAAAAGGGTCCGCCATGTTATCTGCAGACGCCACCTGAGTCACTGCAACCTCCCCTCGCTTCTGCAAGTCCCGGATAATATAGTATTTTCGCTCGATATGCTTGCTCTTCTGGTAATATCTTGGCTCCTTGGATTGTGCTACCACTCCACTATTGTCACAGTAAAGAACAATAGGATCTTGAGCTCCCGGTACGCATCCTAAGTCCGTGAGAAACTTCTTGAGCCACACCGCCTCCTTAGCTGCTTCGCACGCTGCAACGTACTCAGCCTCTGTCGTCGAATCCGCGATGCATCCCTGCTTCACGCTTCTCCAACTGACAGCTCCTCCTCCTAATGAAAACATAAACCCTGATGTCGATCTCCTGGATTCCGGATCTGACGCAAAGTCAGAATCCGTATATCCAATCGGTATCAGTTCATGTGAAGAGTAAACTAACTCATAATCTCTCATCCTACGAAGATACTTGAGTATACTTTTCACAGCAGTCCAGTGCCCTGGACCCGGATTTGACTGATACCTGCCCATCATACCTACTGCATAGCATATATCTAGTCTCGTGCACTGCATGGCATACATCAGACTCCCTACAGCCGAAGTATAAGGTATCTTCTGCATCTCTGCCCTCTCCTCAGGAGTTTTAGGACCCTGATCCTTGGATAATTTCATTCCATGTCTGAATAGAACCAGTCCCTTCTTGGAGTTGTGCATACTGAATCTGACCAAGATAGTATCTATGTAGGCTAACTGTGACAGCGAGAGAGTCTTGTTCTGGCGATCTCGAGTTACCTTGATCCCCAGAACATAACTCGCTTCACCCAGGTCTTTCATGTCAAATTAAGAGAATAACCACACCTTTACTGTAGACAATGTTCCAACATCATTTCCAATGAGCAAGATATCGTCTACGTAAAGCACTAGAAAAACTACTGCAGTCTTATCGCTCCTTTTATAAACACATGGTTCATCCACGTTCTACTCAAATCCATAAGATTAGATAGCCTGATCAAAACGCATGTTCCAACTTCTAGATGCTTGCTTCAGTCCATAAATGGACCTTTGTAACTTGCACACCAGACCTTCCTGACCTTTTGCGATAAAGCTTGGAGGCTGAGACATGTAGATGTCTTCTTCCAAATCCCCATTGAGGAATGCGATCTTGACGTCCATTTGTCAGATCTCCCGATCATAATGGGCTGCAATGGATAAGAGGATCCGGATAGACTTAAGCATAGCCACTGGCGAAAAGGTTTCGTCATAGTCGATCCCTTCTCGCTGGGTATAACCCTTAGCGACTAGTCTAGCTTTGTAAGTCTCAACGGTACCATCCGGACCTCTTTTTCTTTTGTATATCCACTTACACCCAACAGGTTTAATGTTGTGAGGTGGTGTTACAAGTGTCGAGACCGAGTTTTGGGATATCGATGTCAGTTCTGCCTCCATGGCTTCCTGCCATTCTGCATGGTCAGAGGATACCATCGCTTCGTCATAGTTCAGGGGATCATCCTCCTGAAACTCTGGATCTACCATATAAGGCTTCTCCAATGTATCTATCAGGAGCACTTGTGGTCCTCCCACTGTAACGAGCCTGCGATGGTTCCATAGGAGTCGATTCTATAGTATCATTAATCTTAGTGGTATCGGCTCCCACTATGTTTTCTGTCTGCGTACTCCCATCAGTACCAAGTAATTTTTCAAGAACTACTTTACTGGTGGACTTATGGTCTATTAAATAATCCTGCTCCAGGAATACAGCGTTCGTCGAGACGACAACCTTTCTATCCTCATGATCATAAAATAAACCATCTTTTGTCCCTTTTGGATACTCAACGAATAGACATACCTTAGTTTTTGACTTCATCTTATCTCGCTTATCCTTCCGCACATGTGCTGGACAACCCCAAATCCTAAAGTACTGTAGGTTTGGCTTTTGCTTCAACCACAGCTCCCAAGGAGTTAGGGGTACTGACTTTGATGGAACAAAGTTCAAAGTGTATGCTGCCGTCTCTATGGCATATCCCCAAAAACTAGGTGGCAATATTGCATAACTCATCATAGTCCGAACCATGTCTAACAAAGTTCGGTTTCTCCTCTCAGATACACCATTTTGTTGTGGTGTCCCTGGTGCAGTCAACTGGGATACGATCCCATGCTCACGCAGGTACCCAATAAATTCATCAGATAGGTATTTGCCTCCTCAATCCAATCGAAGAGACTTGATACTTTTACCCGTCTGCTTTTCTGCTTCAGCTCTGAACTCTTTGAACTTATCAAAGGATTCAGACTTCTGCCGCATTAGGTATATGTATCCAAACCTCGAGTGATCATCCGTGAAGGTGATGAAATACTCGAAGCCTCCTATAGCACGGACACTTATGGGCCCACATACATCAGTGTGTACCAACTATAATACCTCCTTAGATCTGCTACCTTTGGCTCGGAAAGATCTTTTAGTCATCTTGCTTTCCAGGAAAGACTCACACGTCGGTAGGCTTTCTGAAATATCTGGACTTAAAAGTCCTATCTTAACCAACCTATGAATCCTGTCTGAGGCTATGTGTCCAAACCTTAGATGCCAAAGGAGTATTGGATTATCTGAGAGATTTTTCCTTTTAGATGAATTAATCACACAAGCTTCAGTTATGTTATCCTGCTTATGATTGGAATTAATTACATAAAGACCATTCTGTATCTTTCCCTTACAAACAAAGGAACCATTCAATTTAATTGACACACCAGAAGCATCAAATAAAATTGAAAAGCCTTCATTATTCAATAAGGAACCAGAAATTAAATTTCGTCTCAAGGACGGTATATAAAATATGTCTCTAAGTAATAAACGTCTTCCATCAAGGAACTGCAAGACGATATCTCCAACTGCTTCAGCCTCTACCACGGCCTCAGTTCCCATGCTTAGGATCATCTCCCCATCACCCAGTTTTCTTGTCTCCTTGAACCCCTGCAAATTATTGCAAGCATGGTTAGTGGAACTAGAATCCACAATCCATGAAACTGGAGAATAACTGGATGCTACAAGGGATTCCACTATGTAGATTTGATATATACCTGTCTCAGCCTTCTTGGGAGCCGCACGGTAGTCGCCCTTCCAGAGCCCCTTCTTGCCGCATCGGAAATATTTTCCTTTGGGCTTCGCCGGACCATTCTGCTTAGGAACCTGCAACTGCATCTGGCCCATCTTCACGGGCTTCTTAGACTTTCTTTTCTGAAACTTTCCCTTAGCTTTCAAAGAATAATTCCGCTCTATGTTCAGGAATTGGGCTCCTGCCTTTATCCCGTCCTCTGCCGCCTGGAGCGCCGCTAGGAGCTCTGCGTTTGACATCTCCAACCGATTAAGGTTAAAGTAGGTAACGAATCCCTCAAACGCTCCTGACAGAGACGCGAGGAAAATATCGGTCTGGATCTCTACATCCAAGATGACATCGAAGGAACCAAGCTCGTTCACATAGCCAAACAATTTCAGCATATGATCCCGAACTAAAGTCCCCTCTGCCATCTTTGTGGACACCAATTTCTTGATGGTCAGGTAACGAGTTACCCGACTATGACCCTCGAACATTTCCTTTAGGTAGAGCATCATGTCTGAAGCAAAGGCCATATCTTCAACTTGCTTCTGAAGGACGGTCTGCAAAGATGCCACTATGTAGCACTTGCATATCTCATCAGTATCTAGCCAGTCTTTCCATTTCTTTAATTGGGTCTCAGTTGCACTTGGTCCCGGTATGGCCGGTTGAGGGGTACTTAGGGCAATTGTGTGTTTGCCAACCCTTAGGACGAGCATCAAGTTACGCTTCCAGTCCTCGTAGTTTGGTCCTGTAAGTTTGTTATCATTAAGTATGGAGGCAAGGGGGTCGAGCTTGGTCATAATTCTGTAAACAATGGTTCAAAGCAAAATTAGGGTTTACTATAATCTATTTCATGGAATTTAGCAATAGATAATGTATACTCTAGCCGCTATGTCTTCACTACCTCAAGTGGAGACATCCAGGAATCTAAATTCACTGGGCTCGAGCACTGAGACTATCGGCCTTGAATTGGAGATAGCATCTCGGTGAGAGCATGCAACCGCTTCTGCCAACGGGGCTTTTACGGCCCAGTCTTCATCAAAATTACCCATAGTAAACTGAAAGACCTCCCAGTCTCCTTTTGGCCAGCTTTATGTGACCCGCGTGCGCAGCAACAGCGGCTTCACACAAGCTTTCGGATGCTTTCCACAAATCTAGGTGGTGTCGGCAGGGGGGTTCATAGGCTCCCACGGTGCAGGAAAAAACTGTCACCTACTGCCACCGGCATCCTCTATGTCCCGAAGGAAACCACTAGGCGAATCAGTATGGAAGGAAACACAGCTCTCACCAGGTGGGAATATCGAACTGCGTACCTCCCACCTAGACCCTTAGCCGGTTGATTATGGAGGCCAGGGGCTCCCCTTTGGAGGGAACCTCTTATACATCCCTTCTTTATGAGGTTTTATGCATATCTAGAAAGGTCACGACCTCCTAGACTTAGACCCTAGTCTACCGTGCTCCCACTAGGATTACAAACCCTCCCGCAAAGCATCAGTATCCTCAAAAAATATCATAGTCCCTACCTTGAATACTCAGTTTTTGCCTTTCTTGCAAGGATCACATTACATAGGTTCCAAGGATCCCGATACTTCACTAGTTTGCCCATAATCCTAAGATCTAGAGCCTAGCCTAAGGTCAACATAGAAAGGATTCCCACTACGATGACGCCTCGTTCACAATTTGATGCCTGATGTCATAGTAGACCTTATCTCATTACAGGTTTCAATGCTGGCCAAATAGGGACATCCGATAACCTCCGTCAGACCTCAACCTAATGGTGGCATAACCAAATCATGATGAGTTCATACTACCATCAAACGTCATCTAGAAACGGGTATCACACAGTGAAATCCTAACCTAACTTGGTCGCTAGGACCACGTGGGGAAAGGGCATCCCACTAGGGTTATCATACTTCTTATGGAGATATTAGTTAATTATCTCTAAACAAATCTAATATTGCGTCTATCTCGGTGCACAGTACTTGGCTACCTGAACTATCACAAGGGCGGTTATCGCCTTTCCTTTTAGCTAGCCACCGGATTCGCTCAGTATCTGTCGACTCAGCGACTTCTGGTGACCCCATCGGGCGAGGCCGGCTCCTCCTCCAGCTCAGTATCTGTCGACTCAGCGATGGATACTGTGCTGAGACCTGCCACGCACGGCCGTGTCCTCTGTACGAGCCTTGGAGTCACGCCCTCCTCCTACTTTGGACGAGAGGGTATGCGCTCGAGGGCACGGGATACCCAGACCGGTGCTATCACTCAGCTGCAGTCTGCGCTAGACACGGAGCGAGAGCAGAGGTAGGCCCTCGAGCAAAGGATTGAGGCGGAGCGAGAGCAGAGGCAGGCCCTCGAGCAGAGGGTTGAGGCGGAGAAGAAGGCCCTCGATGAGGAAAGAGAAGCTCGCAGGGAACTGGAGCGTAAATTTTATGAATTCATAAACCGGTCTAGCGGTGGCTCATCCTCATGATCAGGTACTTACTAATCTTTATAATATTAGCAAAAAATATGAATCTTACTAATTTGAGTTTAGATCATATTATCACACTTATGATTTTCCAACACTTAGACTCTAAATCGGTAAATCGGATCGTAAATGGTCTCTCTCTCTCTCTCTCATGGTAATGATGTAGCCTCTGTTTTTCTTTTAAATAATAGAATTTTGTTTTTTAATCATGCTAGGTGTGTGCCTCGTTGGAAGAGGGATATCTCCCTCATGTGACATTTGTAGTGGACACAACAATATGCCACCCAACGGAGTTCGATTTCTATCTCTGTGGTTATGCTGGCATACAGGTAAACTTTGACTGAAGCTTTGTAAGTGCAAATTATTTTAAATTCACTCATGCAATTGGTACTTTTTACGATTATACAAAGAGAATATAGTAGAAAGATGTAATGCCAACACTTAGACTCTAAATCGGTGAATCGGAGCGTAAATTGGTCAAATATCCAATTAGAACCCGCTCGCAAGTCCGAAATACGGAATAATTCCAAGTTTGAATTATCGGATGCCGATCCGATGACGATCCGATCGAATCCAAACCTATTTCATATCCGAAACACGCTAACTTATGATTTTCCAACACCTAGACTCTAAATCGGTGAATCGGAGCGTAAATTGGTCAAATATCCAATTAGAACTCGCTCGCAAGTCCGAAATACGGAATAATTCCAAGTTTGAATTATCGGATGCCGATCCGATGACGATCGGATCGAATCCAAACCTATTTCATATCCGAAACATGCTAAGTTATGATTTTCCAACACTTAGACTCTAAATCGGTGAATCGGATCGTAAATTGGTCAAATATCCAATTAGAACCCGCTCGCAAGTCCGAAATACGGAATAATTCCAAGTTGGAATTATCGGATGCCGATCCGATGACGATCGGATCGAATCCAAACCTATTTCATATCCGAAACACGCTAACTTATGATTTCCCAACACTTAGACTCTAAATCGGTGAATCGAAGCGTAAATTGGTCAAATATCCAATTAGAACCCGCTCGCAAGTCCGAAATACAGAATAATTCCAACTTCGAATTATCGGATGCCGATCCGATGACGATCCGATCGAATCCAAACCTATTTCATATCCGAAACACGCTAACTTATGATTTTCCATCACTTAGACTCTAAATCGGTGAATCAGAGCGTAAATTGGTTAAATATCCAATTAGAACCCGCTCGCAAGTCCGAAATACGGAATAATTCCAAGTTGGAATTATCGGATGCCGATCCGATGACGATCGGATCGAATCCAAACCTATTTCATATCCGAAACATGCTAACTTATGATTTTCCAACACTTAGACTCTAAATCGGTGAATCGGAGCGTAAATTGGTCAAATATCCAATTAGAACCCGCTCGCAAGTCCGAAAAACGGAATAATTCCAAGTTCGAATTATCGGATGCCGATCCGTTGACGATCCGATCGAATCCAAACCTATTTCATATCCGAAACACGCTAACTTATGATTTCCAACACTTAGACTCTAAATCGGTGAATCGGAGCGTAAATTGGTCAAATATCCAATAAGAACCCGCTCGCAAGTCAGAAATACGGAATAATTCCAAGTTCGAATTATCGGATGCCGATCCGATGACGATCCGATCGAATCCAAACACATTTCATATCCGAAACACGCTAACTTATGATTTTCCAACACGTAGACTCTAAATCAGTGAATCGGATCATAAATTAGTCAAATATCCAATTAGAACCCGCTCGCAAGTCCGAAATACGGAATAATTCCAAGTTCGAATTATCGGATGCCGATCCGTTGACGATCCGATCGAATCCAAACCTATTTCATATCCGAAACACGCTAAGTTATGATTTTCCAACACTTAGACTCTAAATCGGTGAATCGGATCGTAAATTGGTCAAATATCCAATTAGAACCCGCTCGCAAGTCCGAAATACGGAATAATTCCAACTTCGAATTATCGGATGCCGATCCGATGACGATCCGATCGAATCCAAACCTATTTCATATCCGAAAAACGCTAACTTATGATTTTCCAACACTTAGACTCTAAATCGGTGAATCGGAGCGTAAATTGGTCAAATATCCAATTAGAACCCGCTCGCAAGTCCGAAATACGGAATAATTCCAAGTTGGAATTATCGGATGCCGATCCGTTGACGATCCGATCGAATCCAAACCTATTTCATATCCGAAACACGCTAAGTTATGATTTTCCAACACTTAGACTCTAAATCGGTGAATCGGAGCGTAAATTGGTCAAATATCCAATTAGAACCCGCTCGCAAGTCCGAAATACGGAATAATTCCAAGTTCGAATTATCGGATGCCGATCCGATGACGATCGGCTCGAATCCAAACCTATTTCATATCCGAAACACGCTAACTTATGATTTTCCAACACTTAGACTCTAAATCGGTGAATCGGAGCGTAAATTGGTCAAATATCCTATTAGAACTCGCTCGCAAGTCCGAAATACGGAATAATTCCAAGTTCAAATTATCGGATGCCGATCCGATGACGATCCGATCGAATCCAAATCTATTTCATATCCGAAACACGCTAACTTATGATTTTCCAACACCTAGACTCTAAATCGGTGAATCGGAGCGTAAATTGGTCAAATATCCAATTAGAACTCGCTCGCAAGTCCGAAATACGGAATAATTCCAAGTTCGAATTATCGGATGCCGATCCGATGACGATCGGATCGAATCCAAACCTATTTCATATCCGAAACACGCTAAGTTATGATTTTCCAACACTTAGACTCTAAATCGGTGAATCGGATCGTAAATTGGTCAAATATCCAATTAGAACCCACTCGCAAGTCCGAAATACAGAATAATTCCAAGTTGGAATTATTGGATGCCGATCGGATCAAATCCAAACCTATTTCATATCCGAAACACGCTAACTTATGATTTTCCAACACTTAGACTCTAAATCGGTGAATCGGAGCGTAAATTGGTCAAATATCCAATTAGAACCCGCTCGCAAGTCCGAAATACGGAATAATTCAAAGTTGGAATTATCGGATGCCGATCCGATGACGATCGGATCGAATCCAAACCTATTTTATATCCGAAACACGCTAACTTATGATTTTCCAACACTTAGACTCTAAATCGGTGAATCGGAGCGTAAATTGGTCAAATATCCAATTAGAACCCGCTCGCAAGTCCGAAATACGGAATAATTCCAACTTTGAATTATCGGATGCCGATCCGATGACGATCCGATCGAATCCAAACCTATTTCATATCCGAAACACGCTAACTTATGATTTTCCAACACGTAGACTCTAAATCGGTGAATCGGATCGTAAATTGGTCAAATATCCAATTAGAACCCGCTCGCAAGTCCGAAATACGGTTCCAAGTTCGAATTATCGGATGCTGATCCATTGACGATCCGATCGAATCCAAACCTATTTCATATCCGAAACACGCTAACTTATGATTTTCCAACACTTAGACTCTAAATCGGTGAATCGGAGCGTAAATTGGTCAAATATCCAATTAGAACCCGCTCGCAAGTCCGAAATACGGAATAATTCCAAGTTCGAATTATCGGATGCCGATCCGATGACGATCCGATCGAATCCAAACATATTTCATATCCGAAACACGCTAACTTATGATTTTCCAACACGTAGACTCTAAATCGGTGAATCGGATCATAAATTGGTCAAATATCCAATTATAACCCGCTCGCAAGTCCGAAATACGGAATAATTCTAAGTTCGAATTATCGGATGCCGATCCGTTGACGATCCGATCGAATCCAAACCTATTTCATATCCGAAACACGCTAAGTTATGATTTTCCAACACTTAGACTCTAAATCGGTGAGTCGGATCGTAAATTGGTCAAATATCCAATTAGAACCCGCTCACAAGTCCGAAATACGGAATAATTCCAACTTCGAATTATCGGATGCCGATCCGATGACGATCCGATCGAATCCAAACATATTTCATATCCGAAACACGCTAACTTATGATTTTCCAACACTTAGACTCTAAATCAGTGAATTGGAGCGTAAATTGGTCAAATATCCAATTAGAACTCGCTCGCAAGTCCGAAATACGGAATAATTCCAACTTCGAATTATCGGATGCCGATCCGATGACGATCCGATCGAATCCAAACCTATTTCATATCCGAAACACGCTAAGTTATGATTTTCCAACACTTAGACTCTAAATCGGTGAATCGGATCGTAAATTGGTCAAATATCCAATTAGAACCCGCTCGCAAGTCCGAAATACGGAATAATTCCAAGTTGGAATTATCGGATGCCGATCCGATGACGATCGGATCGAATCCAAACCTATTTCATATCTGAAACACGCTAACTTATGATTTTCCAACACTTAGACTCTAAATCGGTGAATCGGAGCGTAAATTGGTCAAATATCCAATTAGAACCCGCTCGCAAGCCCGAAATACGGAATAATTCCAACTTTGAATTATCGGATACCGATCCGATCGAATCCAAACCTATTTCAAAACCGAAACACGCTAATTTATCATTTTTTAACGCTTAGACTTAGTTATAGATATGAACCATTTTTTTGACAAATACATGTTAATTGCAGGAGCAGGGCGACGTCAGGGGATCGATGAGAGCACCAGCGTTGGTGGTGGGCGGGGGTGGTTGAGATAGGGCGGCGTCAGGGGATCGATGAGAGCACCAGCATTGGTGGCGGGCGGGGGTGGTTGAGATAGGGCATGTATCATCTCTCAGTTCTGGATTATGTAAATATTATTTTGTAATATGTGGTTATTTTTTGTTCTTGTCTATAATTGTCGGCCGGGTACTATGATAATATTTGATAATTTACTGTAATTTTTTATCAATTTAGGTAATATTTTAAAATTTGCGGTAATATTTTATAAATTATGGTAATATTTGATAAATTGTGGT
Organism: Chamaelirium japonicum; assembly: GCA_947650365.1. Lineage (NCBI taxonomy): Eukaryota > Viridiplantae > Streptophyta > Magnoliopsida > Liliales > Melanthiaceae > Chamaelirium > Chamaelirium japonicum. Next base: position 62,033,652 of record OX393550.1, read on the forward strand.
AATATATTGTGGTATTGTTGTAAATCACAGGAATTAAATAACATTATTTAAGTAAATTTATTTAAAAAAAAACATACTTATTACCGACGGAAATTAATTATTCCGTCGGTAATAATGTTTTTATTTTTTTTTTAATTTTAAATAATTTGCCGACGGCATATAATATCCGTCGGTAATATATATATTATTACCGACGGGCAATATATATATGCGTCGGTAATATATATAGTATTACCGACAGTATAGACCATAACCGTCGGTAAAATGCTTATATATTACTGACGGATTCTTAAGTTTTGTCGGTAATAATATATTATATTAATTTTTAAGTGATTAAATATGACCGACGGCTTTAATATTACCGTCGGTATTAATTATTATTATCGACGGTAATATTTGGTCCGTCGTATTGTTTTCCCCGACGCCTTTTTTCCCGACAGCCAGCGACGGAAATATCTTCCGTCGCTATAGAATATTACCGACGGAATGTTAATATTACCGACGGATATTGTCCGTCGGTAATAACTGTTTTTTTTGTAGTGTACTAACCCTAAGCCTGATCTAGAGTCAAACTCACAAGCAAGATAATAAAATTATCATCGGGGTTCTCTAAACAAAAAGTAAAGAGAATCAATAGAAAAACACATCCAAACTGAATCAAGTCCAGGGTCCGACCCCTGAACCTGAATTGCACAACCAAGATATCCTGATCTTCTGTTCTGCACGATCTCTGACGACGATCCCCATAATCGCCAACATGCACGCTTTCGCCGGGTCTTTGCACGCCATGGTACCGCTTGCCCGAACCGTGGATGAAGCATCATCTCCTTCTTTCTGTGACCGAAAAACTAACACGCTCCGAGCAAGTGCTCGTTCGAGTACAATTTCACTAGAAAGAAAAAAATGAAACAATCCTAGAAAACTGGCCAGGGAATCGAGGATGGTCAACCCCCACCCTCGCTCATCTAGAGCCTTAAAATCCACATACAATAATAATCAATGCAAAATTAAATCCGGGGTTCGACCCCCGGATGCATGCAATCACAGATTATTATTCAGCGCGGCACCTGCAAAAAGACGATACATAGCACAATCCATATACATGATCTACGTCGAACCCCAACGAAAACATATGCCATCATATATTCACATAATGTTTTCACGAATTCATGCATGAAACATACACCAAAGCGTGCTCTGATACCAATTGTTGGAATTGCATCCGCTAATCAGAGTCGCAGTGGAAGCAAAAGAAAGATCCGAAGATCATATGGTGTATGTTTTATTACAATTAATTCTACAAAACAATCTACATGCAAATCTATGATCTTAGCATATGTGCGGACACCCTAGAGGTATACTACGATCTACGGAAGACATGCATGCATCTAGTTAGGTGTTTAGAATCATCATAACTTTTTGGATCTATGATCCGGAGATGATGGAATGATGAATAACCGCACTTGAATCGCAAGGAAAACTGTCGAATAGCACCTTGTCCTTTGCGAATTGAAGAATCCTCGAAATCCCGTCTCTGAGTGCAGGGATTACGAGCCGACGAAGGAATCCATTGCGAAGACGATGGCGAGCCGCAAGATTTTCTCCTCCTCTTTCTCCTTTCTTCCTTCTCCTTCCTTCCTTTTCCTTCTCCCTTCTTCTTCCTCTCTTTTCCTTGGCCGAAACCACAAATGAGGAGCCTTAAGGGGGGGTTCGGATTTTCTGGGGGAGAGGAGGCTTAGGGCCGGCCCCACTCTCCCCCTATTCCTTTATAGGGCCGGTCTCCCAAAGCCTCAAGGAAGCTTGGGCCGGCCCTAGGTATATAAGGATAGAGGGGGGGCGGTTTTTAGGGATATCCGATGTCTATCGTGAAGCCTGAACGAAAACGCCCTTCACGAAAAGTGGAAAACTGAAAGAGAGACTGAGTGAGGTGCGCTACTCGGAATCGAGTTCCGTCAGCGCCTATGTGCTCCTGGAATTATTTCGCTCATTCTAAGATCCATATTCAATATGTTCTGAGCCATATTTCAATATTTACCAAAATACCCCTATGACCCGTAACACATGTGAATTAGGTTCTTTGGCTCCGGGCTTGCGCTCCATCGCACTACTTCGCATCCAACGTATCCAACTAGGTCGGGGAACAATTCTTATACGCAAAGACATGGTGGAACCTTCAGGGTTCGGGATCTCTAACTCTAACCGGATCCCTGATTAACTGTTCCGGTGACACACCGAAAGTTCTGTTAATCAGCCCTAATCCGATTAACCCGCGTAGCCACCTAGAGTGCGACGCGAGTTGAACTCTAGTAATCCTAAACTTATGTTACTTCCTCATAACCCTGTTCTCTACTATACTCCAATAATCCTTAGTCTCTCCTATTACTGGTGCCATGATACGACTCGGACGGTGGAGAGCACCGTCAGATCCCGATCGATCATCTGACTAGGGTTTGATGACTTGTCATCTATAACACCACACACCTTCCGGTGCTATACTTAGTATCCGGAACATCGTCAGTCATACTGACAACCACCAGGCCTGGGTTAACTGTGTAGACAGATTGACTCATCAAAATGCACCCATCCAACACTGGACGTCGGATAACCTATAGGGATTACATGTCACTCAAGTGCCAGCCGGGTAACCCAACGTACCGTGGTATTGGACTATATAAGGTCCGCACACATTGGCACATCAAAGCACCACACAATTGCTTGGCCCAGTGTACATGGTCCCTCAGGGTTAAGGACGGATTATCTATAGTAGTAAAACGGTTTCTGCACCAGTGTCTGAATCACTGAACTGTGCACCATCTTGGTTCCTGTTCAACACGATCATCGTGCTTGGTCAGGTGAATGGGAATCCCACGTTCCGGTGGTGGAGACTTCACCACATCCTCTACCTGCCAACAGCTTGTTCTTGGTGAAGCGACCGGCATCACCTAAGCTGTGAACTAGTTCTAGGTCTACACAGAACTGGTCTACTGGTTCTCCCAAGCATGGATCCTCCATGCGCCTTAGTGGCCTACTGTATTCCCTATTGTCCTTTTATTATATGAGTATTATCATATACCAGAGTAGTATTCTAATTAAAGCAATAACCAAAGTCATCTTTATTAATGTTAATACAGAATTCCACGCTAAGGACACACGAGCTACAACAAGTACAACCAGGCTCCTTTTTATCCCTCCTTCTAGATCTACACATTTCCCCCTTTCTAGGGTTCAACAATTAGAGACCCTAACAAGCTTCAAGTAACATACCTCCTTGCAAGTTTCGATCCTATTTATCCGCCAATGATTGATCCCTAAGGAAATCTACTCTTCCGTTGTAGAAGAAAGTTCTTCCTCTCCCTTAGAAAATCAGTCATCAAAGCCATTTCCAAGATCTCTCAAAGCCATCACAAGCCACACACCAAAAGCCTCTTCAAAGAGCCTTAAAACACCCCAAAACGGGTCTGCAGGAAAACCCTGAAAAACATATCCGACCCGACTTCGCCTGAGTAAGTTTGTTGAATTTTTTTGTCCGTTTGTGGCTAAGGAACTCGCTCAGGCGAGTCAAATTTCGCCCAGACGACTCGGCTGCGACTCCTGTTGGGAGGGAGTTGTGTTTCCTTCCCTTTTGGGTCTCCTCCATGGGGATGGAACCCCAACACTTGTGTTCCTCTTTGTCGTGGGACCCTCGTCGGAGGTCGCTAAGAGTTTGTTTTCTCCATTGCGTCATTGGAGGTCGACGTAAATCCTACCATTGTCTTCTTTTTTGCTATGGAGCCTTTGTTGGAGGTCGCCGGGAGTTTGATTTCCTTGTTGCTTCAGTGCAATGTTACCAGAACCCCACAACCTTATTTATCCTTGTTATTGAACCCTATCGGGGGTATAAGGTGGAAAAATACATTTTAAAATAATTTTTTTAACTAATTGTTCACAATCGGTCAATCGTTCAAAATCATCCAGCAAGCTGAATTTAACCGACTACTCAATCGATTAATTGGTCGATATGATCATTCAACTGAGCAACTCATTCAGCCTAGCGATATATGATTTGTTGCAAACATCATGGGATACAAATCGTGTGCAACCTAGAGAGAGAAGCACAAATGAACCATGGAAGTATGTGATCTTGCCATGGTGTGTAGTGTGACGTTGGGTAGTATGCACCACTACCCAGCAACACCCAAACATAGCCGAATCTGAGCTCCTGGCGGTAAGTGGTGCATGTGAGTGCACAAATTGGCTAAGGCATTGACGTCAACCCAAAGGCCCATATCCCAGCATACAGTCCGCTAGAGGCCCACGACGACATGCAGCTCAAGGCCAACTTGGAGATCCGTCAACCCACCAGCAAAGGCCAACACGTGGGCCAGTCACAGGCCGCTATGTGGACCGATCTCACATCGCCACGTTAGCTCCGACAGCTATGGGACGCCAGCGCCTATAAATAGACATGTTACATCAGCAAAAATTGACTTTTCTCGAGTTATGAGCAGTGTTCTAAATTCCAGAAGATCGGATTTAGGAGCATCCCTTATACTATCGATCTTCTTTCCTTTCAGATATATTGTACAAGTCCTCCTTGGCATGTCAAGAAGCAGCTCAATTCCAAGAGATAGTGGATTCAAAGATAGTAACTTACCGCTTAGGAACATAGGCTATGCCGAACCTTGTCAACAAGTATCTCGTATCTGCTCGATCTCTTTACAATCAGAACAACTAATCAATTGATTGTGTTGGGGGATCGTTCGACGAAAAGATTCCCCCACAGTACGTACCTAGGTGTGCACCACTTACCAGGCAAGTGCCCCGTAATTGTGCATTACTACTTCTATCAAATGATGCTTCTTCGAGAGTTTTTTGTGAGGAACGGTGCTTAGGAAATTGAGTCATACTCAACATTTTCCTCCATTTGCGGGGTTTATTGGTTTTATTTTTTGTTTTTTGTCACTCAAGTTGTCTCAAGCTTCCTCTAGATTCTTTTCCTCTACTCTAACCTTGGCTCATGTATGGTTAGTATTTGCAGCATGTCCATCTGTAGAGGGTGAGTCTTAACCAACCGCAAAGACTCGGTAGGTTCATGATTTATTAACTATTCAAGAAATTAACATGTATAGAACTTACAATGATTCTAGATATCAAATGACATCATTATATAACATGGAAGTATTGATCAACCGGATACTCTTTTGAGCCTCTGCCCGGGATAAAGTATTAAACCCCAAGTCTTTACGGGCAAGTTCCACACCCAGGTACGTTTACCAGGTACGCCCCACACCTATGGCATTTCAGGCACGCAGCCAAGCAAGCCTTACACTCAGGGTCTTTAAGGCCGTAGCCAAGCAAGCCCCACACCCAAAAGGCATTTTGGCTACATAGTTGGGCAAGCTTCACACCCACAATTGGTCAATCTTTTCACACTTTCCATAATAACAATGCAACTTAATATATTCAAAATAATCATATTTCTAATAGCATGTTCATCACATGAATAGTCAGGATCGACTCTTCTATCTAGTTTTAGATTGAGTTACTTCTTCTTCCGGTATTCCTTTAGAGCTTCGTATACGTATGGTATTAAAATAATTAGTGTATTATTTTAAGAGTCTACAATTGTCAATTATTGGGCTTTATACCACAAATAGTGGGTCACGAACGGAGCTCCATTTTAAAACCAATCAAGACAATTATAGACTAATTATCCAATAGGGGCAAAATGATAAATTTACTTTTAAGTATTGGATCTAATTTTTTATGGCCTCAGCAGGTGCGCTTTATTATTACGAGTTCAAAACCACTGATGGAGCCTATGAATTCATAGCTCGTATGGGTAAGATATGATTGATATAGCATACCCTTATAATATATATTCCTTCATGGGTTGCTCTTTATAAATGTAGTGGGTTGGCCAAGACTTTTTGGGTTATGTTATACTCTGCAGGGTGATAATAACAGTGGAATCAGTCCACTAGTTTATGTGCATAGAAATGGGCTACGACCAGTTGATTGATTGTGTGCAGTAATAGGCCGAGGCCCATCAATGGACCTTGGCCTTGGGTTGGTGGCAAACTATAACTAGACTTTTGCCCAAAAAAATCACAAAGGGGATTTGGACTTACCCGAATTGGCAACCAAAGGGTGGTGACCGTTTGTAATACCTAGGTTTTTAAAATTGTTTTTATTTAAATAAATAAACATGTCATTAATGCTTGTTCAGATAAAACCGAATCAAGAAAGTCACAAATAGCTTAACCACAAATCCGGTCCTAGGCCATAAATAGCTTATCATTAACCAATAGACTATAACGCTATTCTTGAAAAAAGAATAATAAAAATATTATTCAAAGGAGAGTAGCAGCTGTAAAGTTTTCAGTTAAAAACAGCTTCCTAAACCTTCAGCTCTTCAACTGAAAACTTACTTACTACAATTAAAGAGAAAAGTTACCAACTAAAAAGACGCTTGAGATTCTCACCAGAAATCTATAAATATAATCAAGGATGAGTTATTGATATAAAACCCCCTATCTTTTCACATTATAATCAAAGGCCCATAAAAAGGGCCCCACCCTATTCACCTCTTCCCACAACAGCCACTCTCCATTTCTCCATCTCTCACCTAGCTGACACCACAAACCCCACCACTCCTCACCAGCGCCGAAACATCGGCCGCCGGCCACCCTTGCCGGACCATCATTGCTGGGCCGCCGCAGTCGGACCACCCCGGCCGCCGACCACCACCACCTCCTCACCGGACCAACACCGACCCTCGCTCCACTCTGGTAAGCCTGACCCTCCCTCTCCCTTATCGGACCAATACTGTGGACCGAGCCCACATGACCAGTGTGCTCAGCCCATCAAACCAAATGGGCCTAGCTCCCTAGCCTATTTGGGACAGGCTATTAAGTCAATCCACTAACTACATGCCAACCCTTAACGCTCGTGGGCCAAACCTAAGTTCATTAATGACCAGCTAAGGTTTGAAATCTCCATTTCGGTGGAAATTTTGACCTTCTGGATATGAAAATATTTCGACAGTGTGGAAATATTACAATTTTGTAGAAATTGTGGAAATATTGATTTTTTGATGGATTTTTTTAGTAAAACTCTGGATAGTCATAAACCAAATATAGATACACACTTTGGAACACTCAAATAATATGTGTACCCTATCTAGGGGTGTAGAGCTTTGCATAATATGTATTCAATGTGTTGAGTTTGTGAGTCTTGTGCAATCTTATTTGGTTCGATTTTGGTATATATTTTTCAAATAGTTTTTAATCTTTTTTTTTGGATAAAAAAATTTTCGAAATAAAGATTAGTTGATTGTTAAAATAATGTTTCAAACAATTTTGCAAGCGGACTTAAAACAAAAAGGTTATGCAAGTTTGAAATTGTGCAAAAATTATACTGAAATATAAAACACTATTTTTTTACTAAGTCTGAAAAAAAAAAGGTTTTTATATAGAAAAGTTTTTATACATTCAAAATTTTCTAAGACAGACCATGGTTTTCTAGATGCACTTGTATTTCTACATCTTATTAAATTTTTTGAGCTAAAAAGGAGTTGATTTAATTACTTTTCTCACAATGTAGATTTTTAAAAAAACCATAAAAATTGTTTTCTCCTACTAAAACTGAAAGTTTACTTTTTGATTCCTTTGGTTTTTGATTATTTTGATATTTTTATTGAAATCAAATGGGGGGGGTATTTGCTTATTATATGTAAATAAGCTGTTGAGAACCAGGCCCCTAATCCCCTTTTATAACCAGTCAGTCATAGAATTTCGGATATATTTCGTGAAATTTTTCAAAATTTTTGCAAAATTTTGACAAAATCTTGTGATATTTCGTGGAGATGAAAATATTTCGTAGAAATATCGCGATATTTCGCGAAAACACTTGATATTTTGACATTTTCAGTTCTGCTCGAGATTGCAGGTGGTATTTCATATCAGGTTTTTATTTTTTCGATATATTTTACGATATTTCACAAAATATATCAATTTTTTGTACCTTGTGACCAGCCCACCATCTAGTGTTGCAAAAACGGCTTTTTAAAATGGAGAATGATAGGGTTTGAATCCAAGACCAGCACTTTGCAAACTAGAACCTTATCCAACTCACCTATTGATAAACTATATTAAAGTTCTAGGAAATTTTATGTCCATGCAAAAAAGGCTTTAATGTATGCTCCTCTATTGACATATATAGAGGTTTCTAAATTTACTAACTTTTTATTGATGTGATATATATATTAAGATGATCATCCTAACAAAAATCAACAAATTCTGAAACCTCTAAGCATTTCAAATAAACTCATCAAATTAACGGTTGAAATAGATAGACGATACAACTTCTATCATTTTGATACACCTAGAGATTTCAGAATTTGATATTTTTGGTAAGGGTGATCATATTGCTATAAATAGCATACCCACCAAAAATCAATAAATTCTGAAACATCTAGGTCCATCAAAATATCAGAAGATTTATCAGTGATCAATTTCAACCGTTAACTTCATGAGCCTATTTGAAATGCTTAGAGGTTTCAGAATTTGCTAATTTTTTATGAGTATGATCATCTTAATATAAATATCACATCTACAAAAAAGTAGCAAATTCAGAAACCTCTATGGACATTAAAAGAGGAGCATACATTAAAGCCTTTATATATATATATATATATATATATATATATATATATATATATATATATATATATATATATATATATATATATATATATAAATATGAGGAATGGGATGCTGCCTATCAAAGCAGCGTTTTTTGCTGCTTTGATACATTGTTTGACCATCCTAGAAGTTTTGGAATTTGATGAAATTTGGTGAGGGTGTTGTCTAGGGTAAGATGATCATCCTCACAAATTTTCATCAAATTCCAAATCTTCTAAGAGGGTCAAATGGTCGAAGCAAAATCTACAAATTTTAACGGTGACTGCAGATTTTGCAGATTTTGATTCGACCATTTGACCCTCTTAGAAGTTTTGGAATTTGATGAAAATTTGTGAGGATGATCATCTTACCCTAGACAACACCCTCACCAAATTTCAACAAATTCCAAAACTTCTAGGATGGTCAAACAATGTATCAAAGCAGCAAAAAATGCTGCTTTGATAGGCAGCATCTCATTCCTCTATATATATACTAGTAATGCCCGTGCCTGTCGGCACGTGGAAGATTTCGAGAGCGAGGACAATATTTTGAGGCAGGTGACAATATTTTGAGGCAGGTGACAATATTTTGAGAGTGGCGATAATATTTTTTAGAAGAGAACAATATTTAAAGGAGATAACAATATTTTGAGGGGGGACAACAATATTCAAATTCGGTAAGGACACCCCCCATTCGGTGAAGGCGCTCATATTCAATGTGAGGGCGTCCATATTTTTCCATTGCGAACATTTTCAGAGAGGACAACCACATTCGGCGGGGGGCGGACATATTTTAGCCGGGCGTCCACATTTGTCACCACTCGGACAACCGCCTTCAAAGACATTGGCACTGCAGCGATCCCCTTCGACGACAAAGGATAGTTGGTCACCCTCAATGCACACTTCACCCTCAACCTCTCCCGATCTGCCTCACATATTGGTTCAATAGAAAAAAAAAAAAAGAGTAGAAAAAGTCATCGAATTTTGCACGAAACTCGTGCTCTCTCTCTTGCTCTTTCAAAATAAAAAATAAAAAATAAAGCAGTATTTGAAGAACAACCAAAATTAAAAATTAAAAAACAAAGCAGTATAAACCAAGATGTCAGCCGACTGCAAAAAAAAAAAATGGAGATGAAGGTAATAAGATTTAGACCAAATGAAAACAAACAGTACAACCTCTCCACTTTCGCTCCCTCCACCCTTAAGGATCGAGATCCAACATCTACATAGAGATGTATCGTCTCTGTAGAGTCCGTACAACTCGTCACCAGATCAAATGTTTGGTTTCGACATACCCACATGAAAACCAGTACTCCTAGCCGACCCACATTCTGAAACTCCCCATTCTCGGAACAAAACGACAAAGAACCAACAGAAGTGAAGCTTGGTTTTCAATAAAACCCACATTAAGTCCAGTCGAAGTATCTAAGAAGAAAACAAACTAAGAATCGGAGCATAGCTACCGCAGCAAGCGATCCAACATCCCAAGCACGATTTTAAGTATGAAACCCGGCTAGAGAGAGAGAGAGAGAGAGCGAGCGAGAGAGAGAGAGAGAGAGAGAGAGAGAGATGAACACATATATACATAAAACTTGCTTCTTTTAATGATGTCTCAAGCACACAGAGCAGAATTCTAGCTAGACAGAGTTATGAGGCAGCCTTCGATACATTTACAATTAGGTGAGGAGAAGGAAAGAAGCAGATGCTAGCCAAACAGGTTTCTGAGGGATCAGCTATGTCTAATCTATTTTTTTGAAAAGTTGATATGTCTGATCTACCATAATCGATCTTATTGCATCTCTCTCTCTCTCTCTCTCTCTCTCTCTCTCTCTCTCTCTCTCTCTCTCTCTCTCTCCAGTATATGGTACTCATATGGCTGCTACCTTCTTGCTTCACAGGAGCTTTATATACCTCAGCCTGCCAAAAAAAAAAGAGTGAGATCAGTTTAGTGGCACCCATCAAACACTATTTTAGTCAACTAACCAATCTGAAGCATTGTAGCATATGAAGAGAAAACACATAAAACCCCAACTTGGGTTACTGTTTTGGCCTTTTAGCAACTGAAAGCAATCTTATGGAATTCCTATTTCCCAACCTTTCAAATAAAAAAAATCATATTATCAAAGGACACAAAATAAAATGAAATAAATAAATTTAAAAAAAAGGTTGAAGATAATGGAACAGTGATGGTGATCAGAGGAGTAGGTAGAAAGTTGGAGCTGGGGCCCCTGCGGTAATCACCGGCGGTAGAGATTCAAGAAAGCCATTATATTCGCCTCAAAATTTGAAAAGTTCCTATTAAATTCATGAATGTTATCGATGCTATCATACTACTGAAAACATCAAATCACAATTAGTGAAGATAAACCATATGAAGGAACCTTAATTCTGACGGTAAAATTCGCTTGCCACAGATATTCCAATACATTAAAAGAGAATCAGGCTCCTGCTTTAGAAGTCCTACTCAGTATGGATGCATTGCCATCAAAATCTCCAATTTTCTACGTTTTATAGCCAGTCAACCCCTCTATTTACAGTCTATAGCACAATCGAATCCCTCTTCTCCCTCTCTTGACTATATAGTTGTACAAAACCAAAGAAGAGCATACTTTCGGGAATATTAATCCTAGAATGATATCAAAGACAAATTTTCTATCTGCAAAAAGGGCCCCGAACCCCATAGTTGAGATACCTTAATCCCCAAGATGCCACAATCACAAAACATCTTGGTGCGACCCTGACGCCCGTTAGCAGTGTTACCGGATACTTGACTTTTTCCAAAAACTGTTGTGTCCCCACCCAGACAAGACACCCTACTCGAACACTTTGACACTCGTGTCAACATACTCTTAAGTGGATCTCAGACACGACACTCGTGTCCCGTATCCCGTGTCCATGTAACATTGCCCGTTAGAAGTGAGACTTCTAAGACATATCCTTTTATTTTACTGTTGTTTTGCCTAATTTCTTGCATCTTTAGATTTATTTTAGCCTGCTCTAGTTGTTACAGCACTAATCCTCCGATTACAGACCTAAATTCCACCATAATGGCCATTATCAACCCTCAATTTTAAAAAAATTGTCATAAAATTTTCTACAAACCACCCAAAAGTACACATCCAACAGCAAAACTGCTGCACTACCACTGCTAGCCTTCATTCCATCTACTTAGATCTCACTTTAATCCACCTTGGTTATTCAAAATATGATCGTACTCAGATTTGATCCCAAGTTTCTATCCCAAAGCACAAACCTATATCCCCTCCTAAAATCTAATTCTCCAGAAGTCCTATAATCTCCTAGATCAGCCATTGTCTCGTAGATATTGAGAAAAAAAATTGACAGCAGATATAGAGAAAATTGAACAAAAGGAAGCACCAATAGAACTAAGTATTAGGGGGAATTAGTGTGGATTAGGTGCATTGTGTGCTATTATTCCCTTAACTACAATAAGCAATCATTATGTATTGACTTTGTGAAAGAACTGGAGAATAAGAATCATTATTCCCATCCCCCCACCACTATGTCCCACGTAATGGTGGCTTCACTCTATAAAATTCCACCCACCACCGTATATACAGATCATCAATTCTTTTTTTGCCCCTTATAAATCATTTGTTAAAGAAAAAAATGAGAAATTAATTACCTCGATCCCGTCTACTTCGAGATTCACCTTCTCTCCGCACTTGATGGTGAACTTGGAAGACGGTTTGGGAGGGTCGCCGCTCTGCAAACCTCCCGGCCAGCTCAGGCTACTGTATTGGACCGGCATAAACTCCAGCCTAATAAATCTGAAAGAACAGAGCAATCACATGGCACATGAAGGGGCATTGAAATGAACACGTCACGGCATTAATGGCGTACTGTAAACAATGTTGAATTCATCAAGAAGCTGTTCAGAGGGGGGGAGGAAGAAGATACAAAGCAAAGGCAAAGCAGAGATGGGTACAGAGCATTAATTAAATATTTTACTTGTAGAGGGTCTCGGCCACATTCCCTTCTCTGGTGATCAGGAACTTGCTCTTGGTCCTCTCCGCGAGAAAGGGACTGATCACCGACTACAGCATACTGAAATACCAAGGCACATTGATCCATCCTAGATTATCAGATTTGATCCAAGAAAAAAAAACAGAAAAATAAGAGATTCGAAAACCCAGTTCATGGATTTGCAGATATCTAAACAAAAGAACCCATTAATGGGTTTCATGGTTTTGCAGAGAGGATCTGGTTGGAGGCCACGTGGAGGCATATCCTTGAGGACGGTGACCTGGATGATGGAGTTGACGTCGCCGGGGCAGAGCTCGAGGAAGCGGACGCCGTGCTCCATCACCTGGACGCGCCACCGGAGGAAGCAACGGAGCCGGTCGGCATCGCCAGACCCGATCGTACATCTCGCGGTCCCTGAAGATGCCGTAGGCCTTGCAGCAGACGAGATTTGTGCAGATCCATGGGAGATCGGGATCCAGCCGGAGTAGGGGACGAAGCACCAGTGGGGATTAGCGGTTAGAGAGAGACAGAGAGAAAGAGAGAGAGAGAGAGAGAGAGAGAGAGAGAGAGAGACGCGGAGAGAGAGAGGGACGGACTGAGCGGTTTAAGAGGGAGAGAGAGAGAGAGAGAGAAAGTCGGGATGGGCTGATCGGTTAGAGAGAGAGAGAGATCAGGATGATCGAGATCGTGGGATGAGATAGAGAGAGATGGAAATTGGGATCGGGATGACTGCGGGAGATCGTGGATGACGACGGTAATCATGGATGATAGAGAAACAGAGAGATGTGGAGATCGGGTCTGGGGGTAGGATCGGATGTGAGGGAGAGCTGCTTGCTTGCGATGCAAGCGGAGAAGACGGAGATCACAGCATCTCTGAGCCGTTGCGATGCAAGCCCAGATCTCTATTGGCGTGGCCGAAACCGAGAGAGAGTAATCGGAGGAGAGTGGGAGATCGAGAGAGAGAGAGAGAGGGATGGAGAAGGGGGGACTTCCTATGGAGATCGGGGAAGGGGGTCCGGATCCAGCTCCTCACCGGCTGCAGGTGCGACCCTCGCCGGAGCAACGAAGGGGAAAGGGGAGAGGTTACCGCTCTCACTCCCTCTCCCTCTCCCTCTCTCTCTCTCTCTCTCTCTCTCTCTCTCTCTTGCAATGAAGGGGAAAGGGGGGAGACCTGGCACGCGATTTAATGAGAGAGAGGGGGAATGGAGATCGTGACAATGGGTGAGAAGTTCAGGAGATCAACAGAGAGAAACAGAGAAACAGAGATCATGGGATATAACCGTACGATTCAAATGGATAACTGTTGCTCATCCCAAACCGTTGGTTCCGAATGATCATATGGATTGACTGACGTGGCATATGATCACAGCGTCAATTTGTTGGTGGTCTAGTTGAATGCGATTTACTCACGAACAGTAAGAGAAATCTTGGTCTTTACTTTTCTAACCGCCTCTTATGTTTGTATCGAACGGCTCTCTTTATCCATTCCTTGTGAAATATTATATATATATATATATATATATATATATATATATATATATATATATATATATATATATATATGGAAATAGGAAATACGGTCCTCCCGACTATCCAACACGCTAGTCCTCCTTTCAATTTGAGTGCCACATGGCACTTTTTAACCGGGGTTAGGGGTTGGTCAAGGTGGGTACACCCCTCCTAACAATGATCATGAAAAAAAAATTAAAAAAAAAAATATCAAGTGGCATTTTTAAATTAACCATAGCAACAACTATTTGCCCGCTACAATTTACTGTTAAATTTGTCGACCGTTGATCGGGTTGTTTTAAGTTTTTTTTTTAGAATTTTTTTTTAAAATCTTGATCTAAGTAGAGTAGATTGACCATCCATTAAAAAAAATATGGTTAAAAAATATCATGTGGCACTCAAATTGATGGGAGGACTAGCGTGTTGGCTAATCGGGAGGTCCGTCTTCCCTATATATATATATATATATATATATATATATAGAGAGAGAGAGAGAGAGAGAGAGAGAGGAATGATAAAATGAGGCATGCGGTGCGTGCGGTATCGCACCGCAGCCGTCTGATGCACCCGCTGCATGCGTGCGATGCACGCAGCGGTGCATCAGACGGCTGCGGTGCGACACCGCACGCCGCATCCTAACACGCCCCTATATATATATATATATATATATATATATATATATATATATATATATATATATATATATATATATATATATATATATATATATATATATATATATATATATATATGGGAGGGATACTCTCACTAATGAACTCTTACTAATAGATTTACTAATGATCACATCCATCGGTTTGAATCCGATGGATGGCTCAGATTAAAACTGACTACCATCATCTCTCTCTCTCTCTCTCTCTCTCTCTCTCTCTCTCTCTCTCTCTCTCTCTCTCTCTCTCTCTCTCTCTCTCTCTCTCTCGATCGATCGATCGAGCGCAGCCCCCACGACCTTCCCCTCCGACGCCCCCCGTAGCCCCGACCTTCCCCTCCGGCACCTTCGGCAGCCCCGACCTTCCCCTCTGGTGCCCCCGACAGCCCCGACCTTCCCCTCCGACACCCCGGCAGCCCCGACCTTCCCCTCCGGCAGCCCCGACCCCAGCAGGTTTGCTCGATCGATTGCAATCCCAACCGGCAGTCCCGACTTTCCCCTCCGGCAGCCCCGATAGTGAACCGCACTCGCCCCAACCAGCTGTCATCCCTGACGGTGAGATCGGGGGTGACTGCCGGAGGGGGCGAGTGTGATTCACTGTCGAGGAGATTCACAGAAGGGGGGCCAGAGCCGGACACCGCGAGTGCAATTAACTGGCCCCCAATGGTGATTAAGCGACCAGCGGGGAAGAGGGTTGTCAGAGCCGGAGGGGAAGGGGATGCCGGAGGTGGCAGAGGGGAAATGGCGACTAGTAGGGAAGAGGGCTGCCGGAGCTGGAGGGGAAGGGGGCTGCCGGAGGAAGCGGAGGGGAAGGGGGCGGTCAGGCTCTATCCCTTTAACCTCCAACTCTAATCTCAACCATCCATCATATCCGAACAGATGGTCAGGATCATAGGTAATTCTATGAGTAAGACCTCATAAGTAGGAGTATCCCTCCACATATATATATATATATATATATATATATATATATATATATATATATATATATATATATATATATATATATATATATATATATATATATATATATATATATATATATATATATATATATATATATATATATATAAGACTTTAGCATATATAACTTACACTATTTAACCCCTAACTTATCACACCGAGCTTGGATTTGAGTCCCGTCTGCACCTACGCGCTTGGGACGAAATCTTCTATAAAAGGATATAAAAAAAATGACATAAATTATACATGTCAGAAAATTAGATACGGAATGACTATTTTATCCCTGGGGGTGGTTTGGTCATAACCCGACACTCCAAACTCGGAATTCAATTTCATTTGCGATCACATACTCGCCGCATCGAACTTGACTTATTGGTTAGAAAATTACTAATTTAATAAATAATTTCAGGGCATATTCAAACCGGAGGACTATCTTCAAAGAAAATCAATAATTGTAACCAATTAGGTAGGGGCATGATACTATTCTTTTATGTTCAAATTATATATCAAAAATTCTTTGGGAGGCATGCTAAAGAAAATTTGAAATGTTGTGCAGGGTATTTTCGACCACAACATTTCAAATTCTTTTTGCTTAAACGATATCTTTGTCAAGGACCGCTCTCGCATTCCCCCTAAAAAAAATTTGGTTCATGCTTTGGCCCCCTAGATGAAATTATTATGCTTTGGCACCTCCAAATATAAAATTCTGGTTTCGTCCCCGATTCCGGTGAGTGGCAAAGGAGAAGAAAATGAAGAAGCAAGGTATGAGTGGCAGAGAGTTCCAGAGTGTTGGAGCAGGTTCCGGCGAGTGAAAAGGGAGAGAAGAATAAAGAGATGAGGTGTGAGGGGCCAAGGTGGGGGCAGAGGCTTTCCAGCAAGATGAAGGCGGATGGGCACAAGGGTACATTTGCCGTTTTAAAACGTCACATCATCATGACCCATTTCAAACGAACCGATGTAGTGTTAAAAATATAGGGAAAAAATCAGCTTTTCACCTACCTCGATTTGGTGAACTTATTGTAAACAAACAAATGAAATGGTTCTCTTAATCAAACTGAGTTGTTGCCTCGGACCTAACACCTATTTTCCCTAAATTTTAGAAAATCAATTGGTATGTGAGTGTATAAGAGGGGGGAAATAGATTAAAAAAATGGCAAATTTGTGTTAGGTCCAAAAAAAAAAACAAAACGTGTATAACATTTAGTCTCATTTTAAGTTCTTATTTACAATAAGTTCACCGATATGATTATTGTATAAAACTTGATCCTTTGTCCATAGATTTGATTGCAAATGATCCAATCTTAACTATTTTAGATAACGTGTTTTTTTAAAAATACCATAAATACCCATGATATCCTCCCACATTAAATAACGACATATGATATATGGCACATTTTTTTTATGAAAATAGTGGCACGAGTTGCACGGGAATAGTGATTTCATTGTAGCTGCTACAGTGAAATCATTGTAGTTGCGACAGTAAAATTAATGTAGCAACCCATGATTTCATCGTAGATGGTAAAAAGATATTTCTACAGCAAAATCACTGCAGCAAAGTACTCAATTTTATGCAAATAATACTCAGTTGAATTGAGTATTATTTTGTATATTTGAGTACGATACCCGGATTGCTACAGTGATTTCATTATAGATGCTATATTAAAATTCACGCCGACTAAAAAGGCTCCCCTACCGTGAGTCATTGTAGCAAAGTACTCAATTTTGTTCAAATAATACTTAGTTTAATTAAGTATTGTTGTGACTAAAATTGAGTACTATAGTGATTTCACTGTAGCAGTGTTTTTAGCAATCACGAAAAACCACTATACAAGCTACAGTAATTTCATTGTAGCAAAGATGCTCAAATATATACCAATATACTCAATTGAATGAGTACTATTACAACAAAATTGAGTACTATTGCTACAGTGATTTTACTGTAGAAACGTGTTTTTTAGCAGCCGCAAAGGAATCACTATATCGCTACAGTGATTTCACTATAGTTGCTACGGTGAAATCACTGTAGCAACTATAGTAGTCCCACACTAGGTCTCGAAACTATACGTTTCATAGAGATCGGGTGAAGTTATATAGACAATGATAGGCTGGTAAATTCGGCAAGTTAACCAAAGCTATTTTAGTCTTGCATTAACCAAAAGAGCCATTGCAACTAATCTGCTGAAATGTAGACCTGGGTTTAAAGGAAAAGGTTATCGGGTCCTATCCTAAAATGAAACCCTTAAAAAGGAATATTTGCAGTCCGCCCCAATTAAGGGGGGAATTAGTAAGCGGTCCCCGACAAGAGATCAGTTTTAGCTAAAGGACCGCCATATTTCAAGGACAAAAAGACCCCACTGTGCTTCAAATTTTATTTTCAATATCTCCCTTCTAAGCTAAATCGAATCCTAAACCCTAAGAGCTATAGGCCATGAGATGAACCCTAGACCTAAACCTAAACCGAACTAAATCCCTACGTCTGTCGCCCGCCTCTCATCTTCAATGCTTGCCATCGTCGGGGCAGCGACGACAAGCAAGCAGCTGCAACTCATGTCACTGCTCCTACCAATGCTCGCGTTCACTGCCACCGTCATCTCCAACAATACTTGTGCCCGCTGGTCACACCGCTGCTCACGACCACTGCTCGGGAGAAAGGAGAAAGGGGGTGAGCATTTTCACGTTTTGGCAGCCCTTTTAACCGATCCGAGCTGTTGTCCAAAGACCTTAGGTGAAACCAATCTCCCGCACGTCCTTTTCACACCACTGATTTGTTGTTAGGGACCTTACACACATTAACCCTTTAAAAATGATAAAAGAATTAACTTGCAAGAATGATTATGAAGATGATTTTATATCACGAGAGGGAAATATAGACACGTCAAATTTGTAATTGACTAGCAGGTTGAACCCTGGATAATCCAACTTTGTAATTTTTACATGGATTAAGAAGTTATATCATCTATTACTAGGTACGTTAGGGTAAAAGTGTGACAAGAAAAAAATGCTCTCTCTCTCTCTCTAACAAGGGCATCCACAGTCTGATTGGCAACTTCATTCATTCGCTGCTAAAAACCTCAGAAGCAGCACGCAAAAGTCTTGATATTTCTTCTAGAGATGGAACTCCTAACGTCTTTAGAAATTGACATCAATTCAAATAGGGGAAATGTGACCTTGCATGAAATAAAATAAATAAAGCATCTTTGGTCCTTTTGTATTTTTCTTCCTCTACTGACGATGACCTTGTGCGGCTTCTGCAGGGGTTCTGGTAGTCATCTGGTCAACAGCGTGCACTGTGCTCTGGAGCTCCTCCTGTATAGCTTTGTACACCATCCTCTGCCTATTCACGGCCGATTGCCCCTCAAATTCGGATGAAACCACATCGATGCTGTGCAAGGCAGGCAACAACAACAAAAAATGAGCTGACCAAAACCAGAAGCGCTCGGGCTCGAGCAATGTTTGAAAAGGAGCTTTCAAGGGCCACTTTAATCACATTTCGCCTCAAACAATGTTTGAAAAGGAGTTTTCGAGGCACGCCGCCAAGCATTTTGATCACATTTAGCCTCTCTGAGGCATTGTGTACCAATTGGAGGCCTGGGCCTCAAGTCTCTAGAGCCTTGTTGCAGATTATACTTTTTTCGACTTGGCCACGTGTCAAAGCTAATAAAATACATGATTTTCCTTTCATATGACCTTATTTTACAATTGTTTTCAACTATGTAAAAGAATTTGCATGATTATGATGTCCCAGAATAAGTACATTATAATATAATGAACCCATGATATGTTAGTGTTGGTAGTATAAAAATGAAAAGTTGAAGTGACTAATAAGCATACAACTATGCTTCTCTTTATACGTCTATTATAAATAACAAAAATGGATTCTGGAAACTTCAATTCTATTCGACATGCAAATCTATGGTATTATATATGATTGATTCATGTGAGATAGATTTCGGCTAAAGTTAAAAAATTAAACCTACCAAGTACCATATTTTTCTCACATTTTTAGTTTATTTTTAAAAAAAATTAATGTATAGTTTTATTTTAACACTTAAAAGGTAGAAAATTGATTCACGCCTGCAATGCCTTTTCAAACATTGCTCACAAGGATGTAGGCCTCCTACTTGGCTAAAGAATTGAAGAAACAAAGAACCCAAAATCTGACGTTGATCTATAGCCATGTTAAGGAGACAAGCTTAGGACATCCAGATAACCATAAGAATGGTTTCACTGGATACCTTAAATGATAGGGTCAAATGAGCTGACCTTGTCCTAAGGAGACAAGCTTAGGACATCCAGATAACCATAAGAATGGTTTCACTTGATACCTTAAATGATAGGGTCAAATGAGCTGACCTTGTCCCAAGGAGACAAGCTTAGGACATCCAGATAACCATAAGAATGGTTTCACTTGAAACCTTAAATGATAGGGTCAAAGGAGCTGACCTTGTCCTTAGATAACCTTCTATCCCCTTCACACCACATTAGCCTTTTGATGGGGACCAAGCCCGGCGACAGCACCAGCCCTGCCAGCGATCAGCCCAAGAGTCCCAATTATCTTTTATATTAATTATTTGTTGTTTAATGTCATTTCATCACTTTTATTTAGGTAATTTTTACACTTCGATAATAAGTCAGTGTTTTTATGTTTCCAGTCCCACATGTTTTTTGGATGGTTATGGATGTAACTCTGCCTATTATATAAAGATGTGGGGTCTTCTCTTTTTTATTATGGTTGATTATAATGAAAAGATGGGTTGATCAAGTGGTCATAGTGTTCGATCAAAAGATGGGTTGATTTATTCCTACTGAAACATGTTCATAGCCACACGTAAGGTTAGGCATTGCGCTGATATGATTGACATGTCTCTTTAGTGTCCCAAAAAGAGTGTTTATTCCAGTAGATTGGTTATATTGGTGTGTCAAATAGACACATTAGATTCAGTCTAAATTGAGACATACTTCACAAACTGTATTGTCAATCTTCTAGAGCAGACCTTTAGTTGTACACAGGATACAAAATGAACACTTGGTAATGTAGTATCCTTCGCTTTGGGTCCAACCTCACTATTGGAGCACATTGGACATGTAGGTATAAGTTGAAATAGGATCCAACAATGGAATCCATCACCAGAATGTATCCAATACCAAGACATGTTTAATTAGTAGGTAAATCTACCTAGAAAGTGGATGCTTGTTCTGATCATGACTATGTATTAGCATGGGTACATATATAAGAAAAGTTCATGAAAAGTCTATCGGACGTTTTTTGGTCTTCCTGATCAGGGTTATGTGTCTTGGTGGTTATTCGTTGGGTTGATTATGGGTTAAGCCATATCTCGTAGTTATCCTATAGACTAGCCTTGGATAGTAGAAGATGGAGGGGCCCATCCGTAACAGATGTTTGTATATGAAGGGATCGTATTTAATTTTCCAAAAACCCAGAGACCTAAATTCAAAAGAAGTTTTAGCTAATTTTTCATTATATGCCAGTTTTCATTAGTTTAATACCAATCCAATTGTTGGGATAAAAGGTGCAACAAATAACAATCTCCACCTTGAATTTACCAATCTCCTTGAGATCATCTAGGATTGCACCTCACAGCTTTGCATATACCTGTAAGATGCCCATCCTCACGTCCTAGGATTCTCCAACAGCCTTCAACAACGCAAAAATTTGATCAAATTCAAACAATGCTTGAACTTTTGTGTTTTCACCGGTTTTGTCAACATATCAAATGCATTTTTTCTCCATGTAGATCTTCATCAAATTCACCTTAAATTCTACCCATTCTCTAATCTCGTGATATCTCACATCAACGTGTGTTGTCCTGGCATGGTAAACTTGATTTTTTGCCTAATGTAAAACACTTTAATACTACAATACAATTCCAAGCCTTCATTCTTCAACCCAGCTACTTGACCAACCCTACCAACCATAAAGTCTCCTTGCCAGTTTCCATCGTAGCCATGTATTTTGTTTTGGTTGTAGATAAAGCAGAATTAATCGTAGCTTAACTTTCCAACCGACAGGCCCACTTACAAGAGTGAATATATAACATGTAGTAGACCTCCTTTTGCCCATATAACTTGCATAGTCTTTATCCAAAAATCCCAACCTGTCCAATCATATCATGCCTTTGAAACTACATGCCGATACCGAAATCAATCGTATTTCAAGAAAGGTTCAAAATCACAGTATCGATCGCAATATTGGTCGGCCCTAAACCGATATATACCAATACTGGCCAATACAGACCGATACAGATTGAGGGAAAAAACCAAAAAAAAACTTTAATTTGTCGGTACCGGTCGGTACCAACCTGAGCCAGCCGATATGGGCCAGTACATACTGATACCGGCCAGTACAGACCAGGTATCAGGAACAGGTGCAGTACCAGTCTCTAACCGAGCAAAACCGGTACATATCGGTATCGGTCGAGATTTCAAACCTTGATTTTAAGTACATGAATATCAATTTAACTGCATCCTAGTGTTCCTTACTCGGATTATCCATGTTCTTACAACATAGCTTGCATATGAAAGATATGATATGCATTAAGCTTCACAATGCACTATTACGGTGCACCTCAATGTCTATAGACGAACATAATGGTGCATATGATTTGCGGTGGTCACTAGAGGAGTACTTCGGTATCACATCAACTTTATTAGACTTTTTAGCACCCTCTCCGCATAACCTTTGTGCACCCATAGTTGGTGTGTCATCCTCCCTAACAGGCCATTGTATCTCGTTTGGATCCATCTGGATTGAGAATTTTCTTCAAGAGCCGACTACCACTTATTTATGTCTTGTCTATTTTAATTTAGTGCACATTCTCGATTAATCCTTGGTGATAGCAACCTTCTTTGCAGTCAGATCCTAAATAGCTATTTACGCCTTTTTCAAATCCAACAAACATGCATTGTTTCGACTTTGGGTCCAACTTTGACTGCCATTGCTCCTGCACATGGACATAGGTTATATAAACATATACTCACATATTGGAATACTTGCCCAAACCTCCTCAATGACCGTTGCGTCGATAGTCGGAGATAGTAACATGTTAACAACATAGTATGCCATGTTAACAGACTCGGTCCAAAATGATTGTGGCAAGTTTGCATGGATTTTCATATATCTTGCTTTCTAGAAGGGTCATGCTCATCCTTTTCGCTATATCTTTATTGTGACCTACCTGGTGCATTATAATATCTAGTGATCCCTTTAACCTTGCAATTTCTTTGAACTTCCATTCGGTTATATGTCTACAGGTAATTAACCTACTTCCATGTGTAATTTTCAACTTTTGCTTTAACAGCTTGGAATTTTTGAACACTTCATTTGTGTGCTTCATGAAGTAGACCCAAGCTTTCCTGAAGAAGTCATCAATAAGGGTAACAAAATATATTGTTCCAATCTTTCCTGGAGAAATCATTTTTGTGCTTCATGGAGCTGTCACGAGTCCCACCATGTTAGTGTAGGAACTCATAACACATTTTTATCATATTTTGCCCATGTTTGAAGCTAACACTGCATTGTTCTCCATTCAAGCATTACTTGCAATGATTTTAGTTCACAAGTTTGTATCCCAGCGAGTAGATGTGGCTATGGAGTTCCCGCAGACAATTTTCAATCATATGTCCAAGGCGCAAATGCCATAGAGTACTAGTTATCAATATCCATTGATTTTCCACTTGCCGTTCCCTGTCGTGTATATAAATTCCCTTGTCATTCCTCCTTCATGACAACCATGATCCCATAATAACTTTTAGGACCCCACCCTTTGTCGTAAAGGTGAAACTATTCGATCAAGCGCACCCAAGGAATTTAAATTATTTTTAAGGTCAAGGACATGCCTCACATCAACCATGCTCTCATCATACCATCAAACATTTTAGTTTTAATTGTCCTGATTCCAATGATTTGCAAACTACTTCATTATCAATTAGAAGTGTTCCTCAATTATAGGGGTATAGTTAACAAACCATTCTCTCTTTGGGCATATGATAAGAATATCTGGAATACAGAATCCGTTTTTCAGCAAGGAAATTCATACATGCTAGTAAATTGTAGTAAATTGTCATTTTCGTCTGAACCATCATGTGTAATGTCCGCTTGATCTGAATTTTGAGACTTTCCCTTCCTCCAGTTCTTGATTTTTATGTTTGCAGACCCTCTTCAAGTATAAGTCCTTATTGCAGCAGTAACACGTAAAACTTTTGCTACTCTTTCCCCCTTGATTTTGAGGGTGATATTCCTCTGCTTCCAGAGCCTGTCTTACTCCACATTGTTGGCTTGATTCACCCATAGCCACCAATTCTTCTGCTTGGGAATCATTTCCTAGTTTCCTTAGTGTCTCTCTCTGCAAGATAATTGTCATCACTTCATCAAGCCTGAGAGTGTCCTACCCAAACAACAGTGTGGTAAAAACTAAAAAGTGCATTAAAAATAGAGTAACAATTTTAATAATGAAGATGGCAGGAAGCAAAAGAATGAAGGCATAGTCCTCTCTAATTTTTGCCACAATGCTTAAAAAATTAGTAATAATTTTAATACGAATAATGAGATTATGAGATGATCCATAATATTCGTTCCTCCATCCATCCCTAATTTGTAAAAATATGGAGCGAATTAGAACGATTTTGACATGTATAAAGTTTTTCATAATTTCCATAGTCCCCCAGTAGAACTTTCATTCAACACATTATATTTTACTTCTGGTGCGAGACAAGAGGGGATGGTGCTAACCGCCTTTATCTAATTTTCTTCCAATTATCATCAAACAGGGATACCAGCTTCCTTCCTTCCCTCACTGAACAGTGCTTTAATCAGTCCTTACTGCATTAGGATATCTTTAGCCATACTTATCATACTTTGCCACAGGGTAAAGTTATTTAGCCCATCAAGGGCTCAACCCCAGACATGGCCATCGAGATTCCTTTCCCAGCCATCGTACTATTTCGATAAGCAAGAAATGTAAACCATGTGTTTTCTTAGATCTTGTCTTCATTAGCCAAACTTAGCAGATATAATTGTTGTTGGGTCTTGCAACAATTATCCAGCACAAATAACAAAGAACAATAAATCAAAGCACACAAAAGAATGAACACAAAGATTTATGTGGTTTGGCAAAGACCTGTTGGCATCTGTGTGGCATGATCAGTTTTTTTCATTGTGAGGAAAATAAAGCTTTAACCACACAAGAAAAAACACTCACGTTTCAGGACCTTATACACCCATCTCAACTCACCCTATCAAATCAGTGAAGAAAGAAGAGTGGCATGCGTTAACCATAATATTACTTTTTGGAGAGCAATAAATTAAAGATGCACGAGCAGAAATTAAGTTGAAGAATAAGAAAAACAATTAAATGTAAATGTACACTCATGATAACTTGACAAGTATACAGAACAATTTACAAACATGATTCCTTACATTTAAGATGGGTAAGGAAAAGAGCTAACCTGACATGTCGACCATCTCCATAGGCATCCTTGACAGTGACTACATCTGCGTTTAGTTGTTCCTTGATCTGCTAATGCATGTAACGAATAAATGTCTGAATACACAATCATTCACAGAGTCTAGATCATCCATTCGATAAGTGGAAGTTATCAGAAAATGCTTATTTGTGATGATAAAATCCAGATTAAGTGATTAACCAGTGATTGGAACTTATCAAGAAATGGTTATCAATAATACAGCAAGACATGTCAGCGGAAAGCACAATACAACGAGTACTCAACAAAAACTAGGTACCTAGCTCAGGTACCCTGACTCAGGGTATTCCACCCATGCTGACTCCAGAACAAATTTAGGAGGTAGGGAAGAGATTGGCAAGGACAAAACAAAATATTCTTTACATTTGTATATGCCTAAGTAAAGAACTGCCTACCGTTCAAAGGTACACCTTATATCACCCAAGATAGATCGACATACCTAGACACTGTTCATTTTCAGTGATACAATTTAGCGCACATTTCTAGCCTACGAATGGGTACTCAGAAACTTGGCTGACAATATCATTGTTCCTTCTTTTTAATTTACTACTGAAACAACAGGAACAATTAGTAGAAGGGCCACCAAACATGAAATAAAGCATGCCTTATCCTATCAGATTAAGGTTTTTATGGGGCCTACTCAATCATTGGCTCCCATTCAAATCTTGAAAATGGGAAGTTTATTCTAGTCCATATACGCTGCATCCAACCCTTGTTTTGTCTCCTTCCAAAACTTTCAACCCGACTCGGAGACACCTTTTTAATCAGGGACACCTCGCACAAACATAGCACATTATCAAACCAATTTGTGTTACTCCATAACAAGATACAAGACTCACATTATGTACTTGAAACTTTAAAGAGGAAGAGTTAAAATAAATGAACTATCCACTCAAGATTAAAGGCAATGATATCTAGTTACTAGAGAGTCACCTTATGAGCAAAAGAGCACGCTAAGGTTGCATGAATAGAACCCACATGAACTAATGTAAAATCTATGCACTGAGTCATCATAGTCTGTGAAGTTTGGATATAGTTACATGATATGGATATGTTATGATACGGATATGTCTATACAGTAATTCAATGAAAAATCAATGATGTGTAAAAAAAAGTCTTCGTGTCTCCAATGTACCTAGCCTTTCTAGCTTCGACATGCTTAAAGATCGTCTTAGATAGTAGGTAAGTATATATGGAATTCATAGAAGAACTTATCAAGCATACCGTAAGCTTTGCGTCTCTATTAGAGACCACACATTTTTCTATGGCAGTATTATGGGGCATATCTTAAAAATATGGACATGAGAATGGCCAACCCTCTGAAAATTCAATGTGTATCATAGGCTTGTGCTATTGATAATTAGTAAAAAAATAATAATACTCATCTTATTTGTTGCATATGTTAGAATCATTTCTTAATATATTCACATGGAGATTTATAAGGCATGCCTTTAAATATTTTATCAAGTTTGAAATGCCCTTGAAATTTCTTAAATTGAAGTCCCTCCGATCAAAGTTATCTCAACCTCATTTTCTTTCCCATATTTTCCATCTACTTAAGCTTGTAAATTCCCAATAACATTACATATGTGAGCATAGTACTAACAACAAGTTCAATCGATCGAATAGGATATGATAGAATGCTGATAAAAACAAGTAGAGGATGCATGGTGCAGGAGAATCAAAAAAAGATCTATGGTACTACATGAACGGAAAGAACTTTGATTGATTTGGGATCTAGGGGTGATCCGGGACAATTTCAGAATTGGAAAGATAAGATTAGATATGTAATTGATGAGAAATGATACATAGAAAGTGGTCAAACATGTCATAGAAGAAGTTACGATGAAGGAGCCTAACATCAATGGGAATGTGGATCTCAAAGGGTTTTATGATCTAACAAGGATTCGTGAATGAAAATGAAAATTATGTTCATGTTTGACTGTAAATTCTGTAGAAGAATTTACAGATTCAGGAGGGTGCTGAGGGGTTTATCGATGGATCTCAGCGTAATGATGGTTCGATCTAATAACAGGAAATAAATATGGAATTTAAACAGAAGACAGAAATGTAAAGAAGCATAAGTATTTAGATAGTCTCACTTCTAGCAAGCATTAAAGCAACTTAATGTTTTCAAGGTTTTGCACCAAGCATCTCACCAAGACAATAACAATGCAGCAAATGACAGAAAAATTTTGAAGGTTTTTTTTATTGTGAAAATACAGTAGCCATACTCCCTCTTTATGCTCTACTATTCATTCCCTTGTCGATAAGTATCCATTGTCAGTAATTATGAGTACATACTCTCTCAATAAAATAAAGATTAGTATTCCCTTACTGATAGGTATCCGTAGTCCCTACCCAATAAACTACTACAAATTAGGACTCTTTAGAACACTTTACCACTAGAAATAGACTAAAACTCACTTTAAAAAAATGGCTAGAAACTTGCTTGGAAATTAGGACAAAACTAAGAAACCAAAAACAACCCACTCTCGCCTTTTAATCAGACCCAGTGATTCCTTCGGCAACAACAATTTAAACAATCAGCGTATAATTCCTGGAGTGGACGAATCAAAAGCTGAGTTTTTTGATCCCTTGGATGTATTTAGATGGTACGACAACAGTTGGATCACTTCATCATCATCACTTTACTAAAAACAGCACGGGTGCACTACCACTAATACTACAGCATGGATTCAGGTAGATGTCCCTAGGCTCGCATCAATTGGGGCAAGGAAAAATTTTGAGAATAGATAGAGCAATTACAGGAGGGAGGAGGGAGGAGGGAAGCGGGGGAGTGCACGAGGACCTTCTTCTCCATAGCCTGTATCATGGGGGAGTCAATGGAGCCTGCATCGGAGACCTGCTGCGAGGCCCGCACGCCGCAGAAACTCCGGGCCGAAGCGTAACGGCATCCAGCACGCGGGGGCGGGGCACCTTGCATCCCGAGCGTCGTGGCGGCCAGAGACGGTGGCTTGATCCGACACGACACCAAGGGCGGCGCTGAGGACGAGACGAGGCGGAGAAGGGAGGCGAGCGGGTAAGTGGACCTCATCAGCACCGCGGGACCTCTCATCTCTGCTCACACTCTCTCCTCCCCACCGAATCACAATTGCCCTCGAAATCCCTATAACCGAGCCCCGACAACATTTCGAGTGTTAGTATGTGCACCCACAGAATTACTAAGAACATCCAACTTATTCTTTTGTAAGGGCACCCAAGGCCAACATCCATGCCCAATACATGGTGGCAACTTCGATCGAGTCGGACCTTACCCTACCCATACATGTATCTATTGTTGTGTTTCTAATCTATTCTGCCATGCAAAAGATAACTAGCAAAATACCATCAAGGGTACAAAACTAGTTTAGAAACAACAAAATGATAGGACTGATGGGCGGATCTATTGGTTGGCTCGGTCGAGCTATAGCCCGACTGAGATTTGAGAAAAGCCACACACTTCCCCCACAGCCCAGGCTCTAGCCAAGCACCATATTCTGCCAAGCCCAACCCGCAGCCCACCTCACCAACTCAGCCCAACCCAACTACTTCATGACTCGAGAGTGAAAAAAAAGTGTGATCTCAAGCGGTGGCGAGCTCCCCCAATTAAGACACCAGATCCGATCGCAATCTATTGATTTCATTTTCAATTCCATCCCATTCTAAAATCCAAATATTTCTCCTATTATTTTTCAGACACTAGATTTCTCTCTCTTAATTTGCTCATGTTTGACTTTTCTGAACATGGCAACTCGCTCCGTTCCGTTCCTCCTTCTCTTTTTGTATGCCTACACAGTCGTCTCTGCTCAGATACTAATTTTATTTTTATTTTTTTTGGTAAATTACACTGCCCCCTTGAAGTTTAGCTCAAAAACACTTAACCCGCCTATAGTTTTAAAACTAAATTTTGCCCCCTTCAATTCAGTCTTTATCAGCTAAAAATTACCAAATGAGGAAATTAAGTAGTTGACAAAAGGTGGTATTGTGCTAACAATTTCAAACTTTAGCCTGTGATTTGGAACAATATAGACAACAAGAGGGTTAAGTGTTTTTGAGCTAAATTTCAGGGAGGCAAAGTGTAATTAATTTTTTTTATTTTTACTTCTTATTAAATATATTTTATCTCTTGTTAAATATATTTTATATTATTTTCATTTCAAATATCAAGTACAAAGAAATCTCCTCCAATTATAGGATTTCTTCTCTTTTTTATATGTGTCATTTTTTTTTCTAGTTTGTGTATCTGCTTTATTTATTTTTCTATATTAATTAAAATTTCTTGTACCGTCGATGTTTGCATAAAAAAATTTGCTTAGTACTTCTTTATAATATAGAGTAAAAGTTTTATTGTAAAAAATTTAGTGTAGATTTAGCCCAGCCCAAAATAAATTCCTGGCTACGCCCCTGATAGGACTACAGTTGAACGATTTAGCGCGCAGAGATTAACATAACTATCAAATAGGGTTTATAGGGAACCAAAGACCATCTACATATATAGCAAATGAGGAAGAGTGAGAAGGAGATGAGGTAGACTTAGCAGAAGTCGAGGCTTATGCAAACACTATGCCATGAAAGCTATTTTGTTGCCTTAGTAGGTACTTGAAGGTCTCCGACAAACGCTCCATAGGGTGTAACGACTGAACTCCTCTTCAACACCAAAGAAAAATCCCATTGGGACTCTCAATGTAATTCAGATAGCAACCGAACATGAATAATAAAAAAAAGAGTGGAGAGAGTTATATGCGCGGAAAAAAGATATAGGTCATCTTTATTACACAACACGAGATTACAAAGTCGATTCCCGAGGGCTCGGGGTGGTGGAGAGCTGGGTGCAGCGAAGGTTTGATCATGAGATTATGGGAGAGATCCTATAGAGGGTCCCTTTGATCCGCGTCTCCACGTTACTTCATGCAAGAGCTCTGGAGGGGTTGCCCAGAATAGAGGTCTTTACAAGGTTTCGGGTTTCTTGAGAGGTTAAGTGGTTTTGGCCTTTACTTTTGTCCCTTTCGTGATTTGCTCTTTCTCGGCTAGCAAGCTTTCGGTATTATTTCCTCGATCTTCGTGTCTCCTTCAGCTCTTGCTGAACCTCGGCGTCCTCGATCGTCGGTTTTGCAGCATCGATCTTGCTTTCACCTTCGACTTTGGCTTCTGGCATCTAGCTCTGGCTTTGCTTTAGCGTAGCTCTGGCGTCTGCGTAACCTTTGCATTTAGCTCTTGAACGTAGAAGGGGTAGAGACCTGCGATACTTTTATTCTTCCAGACTTCGCCTCGTATCGGCTAGAAAGTGCGTTGCTTTGCTCATGATCCTTCATAGTTGCTTAGCTTCAGCACGAGCGCAACTTTGGCTTTGCTCTGGCTTTAGCTTTGCCTTCTGGCGTCTGATTCTGGCTTAGCTTTAGTTTTGACTTTAGCTTCTTGCGTCTGGCTCTGGTTTTGCTTCAGCATAGCTCTGGCGTCGGTATAGCTTTGGCGTATAGCGCTGGAACATAGAAGGGGTAGAGGCTTTGCGGTGCTTTCGTCCTTCCGGACTTCGGAGTGTATAGGCTAGAAAGTGCATTGCTTTACTCGTGATCCTTCGTAGTTGCTTGGCTTCAGCACGTGCGTGGATTTACTGTGAGCGTATAGCTCTTGTTTTGCTCTGGCTTTTGCTTTTGGGTTTGGCTTGATCTTCTCCTCAGACGATGAGGCAATGTCTCTAAGTCTTCTTTATTCTTCCGGCTTTCTCATTTTGGGGATGGAACTTTAGCAACGATGGTTATAGCGTCGGCTTTGCTTTGCTTCTCCTCCGGGCTTCTTTGGTATTTTCGGAGTCGAAGCCTTTCTTTGAAATTGACAAGTGTAGCACTGATCTTCGTGCGACGGTTGTAACATCGGTTTTTATTGATGAAGACGACAGGTGTAGCACTAATTTTTATACGAAAGTTGTAGTGTCGGTTTTTATTAATGAAGATGACAGATGTAGCACCGATCTCTGTGCGACGGTTATAGTACTAGTTTTCTTGTTAAAAATAGCGGTGTATCACTAATTTTATTGCGACAGTTGTAACATCGGCTTCTTCTCCGAGCATATTTGGCGTAATTGGAGTTAAAGGCTTTGTTGAAGACGACGGGTGTAGCACCGCTTCGGGTATCCTTCTTCAAGCTTTCTTCTTCATGAATAGAATTGATGTTTGTTGGAGATGACGGGTGTGGCACCACTTCGATCTTCTTCTCCGACCTTTGCTTTTGGGTATCTTCGGAGTTGAAGATGGTTGGAGACGATTGGGTGGTATCTGTTAGAATTGGTATGTTCTAAGCTTATAAAACTTTATGTTTTGATCTAATAAATAAAGGTTGATAGTTATTATATAAGATACATATAGGTGCGTAACATAGTTACGTGTTCTTTTAAGAATAGAGAACCATGGTTATATGGTAGTCCACTAAGTAGAAGATTCAGTGGATTGGTCCCATATAATCTAAATAAGTTTGCAGCTATAATCAGGTTGGTCGTCTCATCATGATAAGCTGTTGAGGATGACAGTTCATAAAAAGTCTTCACCATGGTCATCACCAGGCACAGTGTCAGTGGCCGAACGGAACTAACACAGTGTACAGATCAGTGAGCAGACACTGGTACACTAAGCTATGTTTCTGCTTAGGGTAAAATGATCCTAAACCCTGAGGAACCACGTCTGATAGACTACCAGTTGAGTGATATTTTGGCATACCAATGTGTGAGGATCCAGATACGTGATCCAAAACCACGGTGTACTGGGTTACCCAGCTGGCGTTGCATCAGTGTATCACTCTTGCAGGACATCCACACCCCTGTCGGGAGGTGTGTTCCTTGGTCTGACTTATACTGTACCAAACTCAGGCCTGGTGGTTATCAGTTTGACTATTGACCGGGTTTGATTACTTGACAGGGTAATCAAAGGTACTATGTATAGGTCAAACTGAAAGGAACCAAGTCATATGAGTATTCGAGTCTGACGGTATTCTCCACTGCTCGAAGTGCATCATGACATCAAGTGGAGGGACAGCGAGTTTACCACTACTAAGCGAAAAGCAGGGGTTTGACGGAGAACATAGTAAGTCCGGGTGAATTGGAGTGCAGCCTGCGTCACACTCTGGGTAACCACGCAGGTTAACTCAAGCTCAGAGGATCGATGGTACACTTAGGGAGTGTGTCGATCGAGCTTGAGTTGAAAGCCATGAACCCCGGTCCCTGATAGTTCCACCTTATCCACATTATGTACGGTTCTTGAACCATCTCCTCGGAACACAGTGAGCAATAAGAGAAAGTAAGAAGTCTATGCTTCGTGTGCGCTTTGTGCTAGTGCACAGTAGATGTGTAACTACATGCAAGTGATAAAGGAGAAGCCCTAGACTAGTACAGAGGCGCAAGTAGTTATCCCTCGCCATAAGTGAACTTCGCTATATAGGTGCGAAGTACCGAGACATGTTGCGACTTTACTAGTTGACTTTACTAGGGGCGACCTCCGGTGACCTCAGTTAATAGTGAAGTAACTAGTAAAGATCACTTAAGGAAGAGTCGCTAAGTCTCGCATACTAGAAATGGTCAAATTGAGGCATAAGGGCGTTTTGGTAAAAATGTACCCTACCAAACCTCACTAGTGGCCGACCCTAGCTGTGAGAGACCATGCAGGGCCAGCCCCTATATACTGGGGATGAGAATCCCCAAGTAATAGGGTCGGCCATAGGGATAGTATAGGGGTTTTGAATTGGTCAAAACAAGCCCTATAAGTGGGGAAAATGGATATAGAGAAGGAGAGATAAAGGGAGATTTTTATGGAGATTTTTGGGGGTTAAACCTATCCCCTTGGAGCCTTATCCAAGGGGGTAGGCCAGCCTTATAAAAGGGGCAAGGGGGGCGGCCATAGCTGCTCTAAAAATCGAACCCCCCCTCTCTCTCTTCTCCCTAGATCTCTCTCCCATATCTCTCTCCTTTTTCGCTTGCGACTTTGTCTTCCTCGTGTGGAGTTTTGGAGGAGTAGGGTCATTCCTCGGAGACACTCAGAGATACAAGAGCAATGTACCGTGCATCGTGCGAGATTAGGTGAACAAGAAGGTATTATCTCCCGGCATACCATCAGCTTCTTCGCGGATGATCTTCTGTCTCCATCAACAAAGAAGACAATTCTCCACGGTTAAAAGATCCGCACGAAGGTATGCATATTCTAACATGTAGATCTAGCGAGTCCTTTGATTTGCATTCATACTAGATAATCATTATGCTAGATTACCGTTAGGGTGTTTGAATCATGTGCACACACATGCACGCACATGTAGATTAGTTTCAATGAAAGTTTAAATCATGTAACGTGCACTATGAATAGTCTTTTGATCGCTTAATCACTTCCGTTGCGAGCCTCTACCATAGGATTATTTCCAATAAATAGTATCAGAGACACATTAGTGGTGTGTGTTTCATGACTTTTCATGAAACCATCATGTGTACGCATGATGAGTGCATGATTTCATCGGGGTTCCTACGCTTAGATCTTGCATATGTATATATGTTGCTTATTCTATAATCGTGCTTGCAGGGCGCTGCTATAAAATTAATCTAGATATATGTTTGCTTGCTACCGGGGGTCGAACCCCGAGTTAGCCCATGTCTGGATTTGCTCTCTATGTGTATGGATAGGTTTTAGAGCCTAAGATTGGGCGAGTGATAGGGGTTGACCATCCTCGGTTTCCATGGCTTTTTCTTAGGTGTGTTTTCTTTTCTTTCTAGGAAATTATGTACGAGCGAGCACTTGCTCGAAGCGTACTAGAACTTTTTTGGTTATAGATTGAGAAGAAAGATGTGCCAAAGAAATCCACCATCGGGAGTGTAAGCGGAACCCTGGAGGACGAAGATGATTCGGCAAAGTGTTTGCAAGCGTGACGGAGAAGCCGGACCGAGGGAACTTATGAAGAAAGCTAGATACCTGCGATATGCTAATTAGGTTCAGGGGTCGGACCCTGAACTTAATTCAGTTGAATGGTTGCTTTCTTAATTAGTTCTTTATGTTTCATATCGAACCCCGATGAGATAATATTATTATCAGTTTTCAAAGGGATGTCTTGCCCCTCCGGTCCAAGCGACTGTATAAGGATAGGATCCCACTAGATGATACCTATTATTCAGTTAACTTTTGATGTTAGTGGGATCCCATCACATATGGTTATGCCACCATTAGGTCAATACCTGACTAGTCAGGTATGCCTATTTGGCCAGCATCGAAACCTAAGATGATATGGAGATCCATTGAACATCAATTGTCAAATTTATAAGCGAGGCACCATGACTAGTGGGAGTCCCTTCCTGTGTATCTGACCTTAGGCTAGGCTCCAAGGCATTAGCGTGATAGCCAAGTTTGCAGAGCATTGATGTTCTCTGAATATGTAATATGACCCTTGAATGGAGAAATCTATTTGAGGCAGGGACTATGATATTCCAAGAATGATTAATGCTAGGTGAAAGGCTTGAAGCGCTAGTGGGAGCACGGTGTGACTAGGGTCTAGTATATAGGAGGTCTCTACCTTTGCATTAGCATAAACTCATACTCACAAAATAACCCTTAAATTAAATAAGTGATGCAAGAGAGGACCCTTAGAGATCCTCTGGCCTCCACGACCAATTACTTTGTGCTCGGGGGGGACGGCATAAATTAACAACCCCCTCTGGTAAGAGCTGTGTTTTTCCATGCCAAACAACTTAGTGATCTCCCTTGGGATATGGCGATTACGGTGCCAAGGGCTCAAGGCTTTACTCACCCTCGTGGGGGCCGTTTGAACTCCTGTGCCGTAATTGCTTAGGCTCGTGGGTAAGCATCCGAAGTACACGTGAGGCATCTATTGCTCAGACAATAGTGGTCACGTGGCACTGGCTAAAAGATAACCATGGTTCATCAAAGCCCTTAGTTGGTAGATTGGGATAGGGTCAAGGAAAAGACCCGTGTAAACGGATGACTTACACACTGCCCCCTCGGACGGGTATAGCCGATTCCAAGATCTTACATACATGATTAAATTAATTCATAGAGATGTCTTCGCTTGAGGGTAGCGCTGACATTTGAATATAATTAGCTTGTTTTAAAAATCCATAAAATGAGTTTTTATACATTCTCAGAATTCAATCTTTTATTTTCAGATGACCAAGTTAGACCCCCTGTCTGCTATCCTAAATGACCACAAACTTACTAGTCCCAACTATATGGACTGGAAGCGCAACCTGTACCTAGTCTTAAGGATTGGTAAATATATGGCAGCCTTGAATGACCCTAAGCCAGATTTGTCAGGACCCAATGCCACAGAGGCACAGTTAAAGGCGTTTACTAACTGGAAGGAATCTAATAAAATATGTAAATGCTATATAATAGCATCCTTGGAAACAACTCTGCAAAAGCAAGTCGAGGAAATGCCCAATGCTTCTGATATGATGTTGTACTTGAAGGCCAGGAGATGTTTGAGGGTCACAATCGCGTTACGCGATACCTCACCATTAAAAAACTCATCGGCACTAAGATGTCTGATGGGATGCTAGTTTGGGAACACATACTGAAAATATTTGGATTCCAAAACGAACTAGCTACCATGGATATTGTGCTAGAAGGCGAGGTGATGATAGACATCTTCCTCTCGTCACTGTCTTGAGCCTTTCAAGGCTTTGTCACCAATTTTAACTTGAACAAGTTGGCGATGACAAATGCAGAGCTTCTGGGAGCTCTCCAAGCAGCTAAGGATATCTTCAAGCAGAAGGGCAAAGCACTACATATGCAACGCAGATCCTTCAAGAAGTCTAGTAAACCTCAGAGCAAGAAATAAAAGAAGAAACCTAAGTCAGGGCCTGTGTAAAACTCTGTGGCGGCCTCTGGATCTGACGGATCAAAAAAACTGGGCACAAAGTGTTTCTGGTGTGGCCAGATGGGTCATTGGAAGAAGGACTGCAAGAAGCCTCAGAATGCTGGTGAAGGTAATCCACAACTGCTAGTCGTTGAATTATTTCTTTCGAGTAATAGTTCTTTTGCTAGTTGGATTGTGGATTCAGAATCCACTAACCATGCATGTAACTCTCTTCAGGGGTTTCGGGAAAGCAGAAGGTTGCTTGATGGAAAGGTAACCTTGAGCATGGGAACTGAGGCCGTGGCTACTGCTGAAGCTGTTGGAGATGTTACTCTTAGTTTTTTAAATAATAAGACTTTGACTCTTAGAGATATTTTTTATGTACCGTCCTTGAGATGTAATTTGATTTATGTTTCTTCTTTAGTTAATAAAGGTTATTTTGTTTGTTTTGATGCTTCTGGTATATCGTTTAAGCTGAATGGAACTTTTATAATAAGATGAATGATTCAGAATAATCTTTATGTTGTTAGTCCTAATTTTGAAAAGGATAACATAATAACTTCAGCATTTAATGTTAATTCATCTAAGCGTAAGAAACATTCAGAAAATTTTACCCCATTGTGGCACTTATGACTTGGGCATATTGGCTTAGACAAGATTCATAGGATGGTGAAGGTCGGGTTTCTGAAAACAAATCCTATGGAGATCCTTTCTACCTATGAATCCTACCTGGAAGAAAAGATGACCAGAAGGACCTTTAATAGTAAGGGAGTGAGAGCCACTGAGGTATTAGAGTTAATCCATTCAGATTTATATGGACCCATGAGCATCAAAGCGATAAGAGGACATAAGTACTTCATCACTTTTACTGATGATTACTCAAGATATGGTTATATTTACCTGATGCATCGGAAGTCGGAATTATTTGACATGTTCAAAGAGTTCCGGGCTGAAGTAGAAAATCTGACAGGCAAATGTATAAAAACCCTTTGATGTGATCGATGAGGTGACTACCTATCTGATGAGTTCCTTGGGTATATGGTGGAGCATGGGATAAAATCCCAATTAACTGCTCCAGGTACCTTACAACATAATAGAGTTTTCGAGAGAAGGAATCAAACCTTGCTAGACATGGTTCGTGTGGGGGAAAATCTTCGTGCCGACCCGAAGACCTCGTGTGACGACCAAGATCCAATAGGCCAATAGCGAAGAGCCAAGACTCCTGAGGTGGGAATGCCAAGATGGATGAGGTGAGGTGAGGTGTACAAGGCCATGAGTTAGCCCCACATCGCCTGGAGAGAAGGAGATCCTGAGCTACTTATATAATTTCCCCTCCCAAACATAGAAGACGCGTTTTAAAACCGTGCGCCGCTACGGAATTCGTAAGAACTCCGTAGTTAAGCGTGCTCGAGCGAGAGTAGTACCAGGATGGGTGACCTCCCTGGGAAGTTCTTGTGCGGGCACGGACAAAGTGGACAAAATCTTGTATGTTTGGGGTGGATGTGACAAAATGGTATCAGAGCCGGTTCTCCTCGGGATGGGGGGGTCTAACCCTACACGAGGACGTGTAGCCCTAAGGGGGGTGGATTGTGACGACCAAGATCCAATAGGCCAATAGCCAAGAGCCAAGACACATCGCCTGGAGAGAAGGAGATCCTGAGCTACTTATATAATTTCCCCTCCCAAACATAGAAGACGCGTTTTAAAACCGTGCGCCGCTACGGAATTTGTAAGAACTCCGTAGTTAAGCGTGCTCGGGCGAGAGTAGTACCAGGATGGGTGACCTCCCTGGGAAGTTCTCGTGCGGGCACGGACAAAGCGGACAAAATCTTGTATGTTTGGGGTGGATGTGACACCTCGCCTCACCAGTCAATTGAAGTTCGAGTTGAAGAGATCGTTGTTCGATCTGTCGATTGGAGTTGCAACTTTTGATATGTAAGCAGAGAGATGCAATCAGAGAGAGTGTTGACACGAGAAGTGATCTCGGAGTTCAGCCGAAGCCTACGTCTCCGTGCTATAGGGGGCAACCCGAATTCACTAACACTTTTCTCGAAGTAACCTCGACAGGTCGAGTATTACTGAAGCCTCTTTGATCTCTTCAAAGACAAGAAGAAGATCAAGGAGAGGTAGAGGGTAAGAGGAGATAGAGGTTTCTGAGACAGATATCAGATGATGGCACTGATATGTTTTCAGAGCTCTGGTTTGAGTTCTGGAGTTTCAGGTTTTGAAAATCCGATCTCAGGGTGGAAATCAGAAGTTTTGGGGATCCTTTTACATTCGAAGTCTCTGCTATTTATAGGATTCTCTGGTGGAAAATGGCGGTTTTCTGCTGTCGTATCTGGGGATCCTCCAGGTAAGGCTGGTGGGTCCCGCTGTTGTCTTCGGGGGCCCAACAGGCAGGGCTGGTGGGTCCCTCGGAAGCCTTCATGGGCCCACCGGGTAGGGCCAGTGGGTCCCGCGATAGTCTTCGGGGGCCCACCAGGCAGGGTCGGTGGGTCCCGCTGTGGTCTTCGGGGGGCCCACCAGGCAGGGCCGGTGGGTCCCGCTATGGTACTCGGGGGCCCACCAGGCAGGGCCGGTGGGTCCCGCTGTTGTCTTCGGGGGCCCACCAGGCAGGGCTGGTGGGTCCCTCGGAAGCCTTCATGGGCCCACCGGGCAGGGCCAGTGGGTCCCGCGGTAGTCTTCGGGGGCCCACCAGGCAGGGCCGGTGGGTCCCGCTGTCGTCTTCGGGGGGCCCACCAGGCAGGGCCGGTGGGTCCCGCTGTGGTACTCGGGGTCCCACCAGGCAGGGCCGGTGGGTCCCGCTGTGGTACTCGGGGGGCCCACCAAGCAGGGCCGGTGGGTCCCGCTGTTTGCAGACTTCTTGCCAAAATTTGCACCCACAGTTACCCCCTCCAAGTTAGCTAAGAGGCCACCTTGGCTGGCTTGGATTCGTGGTGCAAAGCTAACGACCCCCTGTAATATATGTAGAGGAGCTTTGTCGAGTGTTAGCGAAAACATAGACTGATCGGTCAATTTTGACTGATCGGTCAATTTTGACTGATCGGTCAAATTTGACTGATCGGTCAAATTTAACCGATCGGTCAAATTTGACTGATCGGTCAAATTTGACCGATCGGTCGAATTCAACCGGTCAAGGTTGGAGTGATCGGTCAAAAAATAGAGTTTTTTGACCGATCTAGTAGAAAATTGACCGATCGGTTGATTTTGACTGATCGGTCAAACTTGACTGATCGGTCAATTTTGACTGATCGGTCAATTTTGACTGATCGGTCAAATTTGACCGATCAGTCAAATTTGACCGATCTGTTAAATTTGACTGATCGGTCAAATTTGACCGATCGGTCGAATTCAACCGGTCAAGGTTGGAGTGATCGGTCAAAAAACAGAGTTTTTTGACCGATCTAGTAGAAAATTGACCGATCGGTTGATTTTGACTGATCGGTCAATTTTGACTGATCGGTCAAAATTTGACTGATCGATCAAATTTGACCGATCGGTCGAATTCAACCGGTCAAGGTTTGGGTGATCGGCAAAAAACACATGTTTTTTGCTTGATCCAGTAGAAAATCGACCGATCGGTTGATTTTGACCGATCGGTTAAAATCAGCCGGTCAAGGTTTGGGTGATCGGCAAAAAAACCTTAGTTTTTTGCCAGATCCAGTAGAAAATCGACCGATCGGTTGATTTTGACCGATCGGTTAAAATCAGTCGGTTAAGGTTTGGGTGATCGGCAAAAAACCTTAGTTTTTTGCCATATCCAGTAGAAAATCGACCGATCGGTTGATTTTGACCGATCGGTCAAGTTTGACCGATCGGTTAAAATCAGTCGGTCAAGGTTTGGGTGATCGGCAAAAAACCTTAGTTTTTTATCAGATCCTAGAAAATCGACCGATCGGTTGATTTTGACCGATCGGTTAAAATCAGCCGGTCAAGGTTTGGGTGATCGGCAAAAAACCTTAGTTTTTTGCCAGATCCAGTAGAAAATCGACCGATCGGTTGATTTTGATCGATCGGTCAAGTTTGACCGATCGGTTAAAATCAGCCGGTCAAGGTTTGGGTGATCGACAAAAAACCTTAGTTTTTTGCCAGATCCAGTAGAAAATCGACCGATCGGTTGATTTTGACCGATCGGTCAAGTTTGACCGATCGGTTAAAATCAGCCGGTCAAGGTTTGGGTGATCGGCAAAAAACCTTAGTTTTTTGCCAGATCCAGTAGAAAATAGACCGATCGGTTGATTTTGACCGATCGGTCAAGTTTGACCGATCGGTTAAAATCAGCCGGCCAAGGTGGGTGATCGGCAAAAAACCTTAGTCTTTTGCCTGATCCAGTAGAAAATCGACCGATCGGTTGATTTTGACCGATCGGTTAAAATCAGCCGGTCAAGGTTTGGGTGATCGGCAAAAAACCTTAGTTTTTTACCAGATCCAGTAGAAAATCGACCGATCGGTTGATTTTGACCGATCGGTCAATTTTAACCGATCGGCTAAAATCAGCCGGTCAAGGTTTGGGTGATCGGCAAAAAACCTTAGTTTTTTGCTTGATCCAGTAGAAAATCGATCGATCGGTTAATTTTGACCGATCGGTCAATTTTAACCGATCGGCTAAAATCAGCCGATCAGGTCTAAATCTTGAACCTGTATTTTCGAAGAAGTGGTATAGCTTGTTCTCCTCCTTTGATCTTCGACAGTCTTGAACTTTGATGGAGTTCGATTTTTTCTGCTTTGAATCTTCGGTTTTGCCTGAATGCAGTTTTGAACCGGCGGTCCGGTTCACTCGGACCGGTGGTTTGCTTGGACCGGTGGCTTGTCTGGACCGGTGGTCTGACGCTTCGTCTGGTCCCGACTGTTCGCCTGGTTTTGCGCTTGCTACGGATGGATGCCACGTGTATCTGTAAAAACACGCGATTTGGTATGGTGATTACACGTGTCATCTCGATTTGTGCGCCGGTTTACCCTGGGTATATAAGTTTTTCTCGCTGTCATTTTCGCCTCACGCTTTCAAAATTTTTCGAAGTCCAGAGCCTTTGCTTCCAATCTCTCGTTCTCCATTTCCTCTTGATCGGTCAAATGGCTTCTTCTGGTAGTTCGAAGAAGGGTGCAGTTCCTTCCAAGAGGAAGGGCAAGGAAGTTGTCGAAGTCTCTTCTGCTCCGAAGGGCCGAGGCAAAGGCAAGGCTGAGTTGATCGAGCTTGGCCAGCTGGGCAAGAGGCACCAAGGCGTGGGGTTCGCTTCTGCACCCTCCCGTCCGGAGCATATCCCCAAAGCGCGATTTGTTGTCTGCCCGCAGCTGCCTCTGTCAGCGGAACCAGAGTTTGGATACAACATTGGGGGCAAGCTTACAGATGTGAAGAGGGAGAAGCTGCAGAGTTTGCTGGCATGCTTCACTGAGGGGAAGGTCCGGGCAGCGCTTCCGGGAGTTCTATCAGCTTTCGGTATCGACATGCGGACAATCTTTGTCTCGTATGCGAGCAAGGAGCAAGTGATGGGAACCATCGTCACGATCGGCCAGCTCAACTGCGGACTGCGCCTTCCATTACCTCCTTTTGCCGCGAGGTTACTGAACTCCTCTGGTCTCTGTCCTGGGCAGGTTACTGGAAACGCCTGGAGGATTATCTACGCCTTCTGCCGCGTAGAGTCAGACTTCCAGAAGGAACTCAGGGAATGCTACTCCAGCCTCCCTGAAGGCGAAGAAGTTAGGATCGAGCTGGGATATTTCTTTTACCACTATCGATGGGCCTGGAGGAAAGATAGCCCGTTCTACAATCTGACGGGTGTCTCTGCCCTGCGCCCGATCATAGACACCATCGGCTCCGACAAACTCTACACGGATTGGCCACTATCGGTGTCTGGCGCATGGACTCCTCTGTCTGTTCCTGAGGTTCCTCGGTACAAGGTGCATAAAGAGGTGGACATGTACAGCACAGGAGGAGCTCTCTCGTGGCCTTCTGAGCGAGTAGGGGCCCTTGACAACCTTTTTCTGGAGTTAACATGCGGGACGCGGTCATGGAAGCAGTTCTCGAATTGCCCGGTCCGACATGGCAATGCCAACCTCCTCCACCGATCGAAGCTTCGTTATGAAGATAACGAGGTCATCTACTCGGATTATGAGGAGGACCCTCAGTCAGGCAAAATTGTTAGAAAACTTCGATTTGAGAAGAAGGCTTACGGAGCCAGGCGCAACTTGCCCTTGGAGGAGAAATTGGTGATACCTCGCCAAGGCCACGCAAAGAAGAAGAGGAAAGTCCATGTTGAGGAGGAGAAGAAAAAAGAAGAAGAGGAAAAGGGGGAAGAGGAAGAAGAAGAAAAAGAGAGAGGAGGAAGGTGGAGGCGAAGAGGAAGAGGATGAGGGTGGCGATGATGATGACAGCACTGGCAGCGACAGGGGAGAAGATGGAGACGACGAGGATGATGAAGATGAAGATGATGAAGATGGGGGTGGTGAGGAAGAAATTCCTCCCACCCCCACTGATGGTGGTCAAAGACATGGGGGTGGCGAGGAAGAAATTCCTCCCACCCCCACTGGTGGTGCTGATGAGGACTCGCAGCCGATCCTCATAGACGAGGCTAAGGCTCGCAAGATGGAGGGGGTTATGGATGCAACGGGCGATGGCCCTAAAGTGATTCCTGCTTATCACTTTGGGGATTTGAAGAACCCACTGCGCTTCAAAATCAAGCTATCGGGGAGTGGTGGGGTTGGAAGCAACCCTACACCCCTCAATCAGATACCTCCCGAGGTTCCTCGTCTCGAAGGGGCGACTACAAGTGGGGGTGTGGAGGTTGAACAACCCCCACCCCCTTCGGGATCTCTGGCTGAGGAGGTAGCTGCTATGGTGGCAGGGCTCGATAATTCGAGCGGGCACGAAGATGAAGGGGGAGCCTCACCTCCTCGAGATATTCCCTCTCCCGTTCACTTGGAGAGAGGAAGCCGGGTGGGTGATGCTACTCCTCATCCCCTGCCAGAGCCAACCCCCATCAAGGAGAAATCGACCCCCAAGGGTAAGAGCTCCGACCATGGGAAGGGAAAGGCTCCTCAGGTCGATGCTTCAGGTATCTGTACTAACTTGCCTTGATTGTCTTGCCTTTGAAGCTTAAAAATATTCTAACACTTTGAACTCTTGTGTCGATTGCAGGTACGCCTGTTGGCTCGACTGTGAAGATAAAGAACTTGGGTGATGTTGATATCAACCACCCTACTAGCGTGATCCGGAAACTCTGCAATCTTTCGGAAGCTACTTTTGAAGAAGCCTTCGATCGGCTAGATGTAGTGGTATGTGCATCTCATTGATCCACTATTCGAGTTATATCTTTGGAATAATTCTAACTCTCTATCCATCTACAGAGCTCAGCAGTTTTGAGAATCATAAGCACTCTCTCCAGGAGGGCAGGAGAACGGGAGGCTGCATCTGAGGTATCCCGTTTGAAAGCTGAACTGGAGGCTGCCCACGAGGAGAGGGATAAGCTGAGGGAACTTCTAACCTCAAAGAAGGAGGCATTGAAGGCCAAGATAGAGGCCCTTCGCAAGGAAAAATTGGAGAGCCAAGGGTGGAAAAAGGGTTATAAAGCTCGAGGTCACGAGCTTGAAGAGTTGAAGAATCGATTCTTCAGGATAGAGAACTTGGGCTTCGATCGTGTGGCTCGGATAAAGGAGCTGGAGGCTCAACTTGCTGCGAAGGATGCCACTTCAGTAGCTAAGGAGGAAACCCTCAAGAAA
This sequence comes from Chamaelirium japonicum, assembly GCA_947650365.1. NCBI lineage: Eukaryota > Viridiplantae > Streptophyta > Magnoliopsida > Liliales > Melanthiaceae > Chamaelirium > Chamaelirium japonicum. Next base: position 62,077,493 of record OX393550.1, read on the forward strand.
GAGTTGGAGCATGCGCAGAGTGAGTGCAAGAGCTACAGGGAAACAGCTGAGAAGGCAGCAGAAGCACTCAGGGCCCATGCTGCCAGTGTCCGATCTTCCAAGGCATCGGTTGCGAGCAAAGCTCGCGGTGGGTCTGAGGGAGAGAAGTCACGCGCACAAAGTGTGGCCAAGCCTTGAGATTCTCCTTCTTTTTTGTTATTGTGCTTGTAAACTCTTGATATATAGTAGCTCACTCCTGTACTTGGCAAATTTTGATAATAATAGAAATCTTTTTGGTGTTTGAAAGTTGGATGTCTCTTGAGTTGAATGCCTTTGAATATCATGTTCTGGATAATAGATACAATCTTTTGAATGTAAGGGGTCGAGTCGCAACTCGATTACCCAAACTTGTTGTAACTTGAAATTTGAATTTGAATTTGTGTAACACTTGTATGTGAGGGATTGAGTCGCAACTCAAGCATCCAAACCTGTTAGACGATATAGAATTTGATTGAAATTGAATATTGAAATTGAGGGTCAGTTTAACATTTGCTAGTAAGGGGTTGAGTCGCAACTCTAACACCCAAACTTGTTAAAAGACCTGATAACTTGAATATGGATAATTTTGAAACTGCTTCAGAACTTGAATTAAAAAGCTGAACACTTGCACATCTGAACATTTGAAAGAGAACTTTATTCATCATAGAATTTACATCATGGATAGAACAACTTGAGGTGTCTAGAATTCCAAGCTCGAGGCAATCTATTTCCTTCTGGTGAGATCAGTCTGTAAGAACCTTTGCCTCCTACTGATTCAACGATATATGGACCTTCCCAGTTGGGAGCAAGCTTCTCACTGCTGTGCTCTTTGGTGTTGTAGAAAACTGCTCTGAGAACTAGACTGCCCACTGGGAATTGTCTTTTCTAGATTTTCTCGTCGTAGGCTCGTTTGATCTTCTGTTGGTACTTGGCCACACGAAGGGAAGCTTGGTCTCGTAGTTCTTCAGAGAAGTCTAGATCATTGATCCAAAGCTCTTCGTTGATTCCTTCTTCAACTGCCCTGGTCTTCAGAGTACTTGATATATTTTCTGTTGGGAGTACTGCTTCCGATCCATATGTTAGACGAAAGGGTGAGAACCCTGTTGATCTTCTCGGAGTTGTGCGATACCCCCAAAGAACTTCAGGTAGGACCTGTTCCCACAATCCTTTCTTGTCGTTGAGTTTCTTCTTGAGTATACCAAGAATAGCTCTATTTGAGGCTTCAGCTTGACCATTGCATTGAGGATATCTCGGAGTTGAATATAATAGCTTGATACCGTTGTTCAGACAGAACTCTCGGAACTTGTCGGAGTCAAATTGAGCTCCATTGTCAGCAACAAGAACTTGAGGTATACCAAACCTTGAGAAGATGTTGTGCCGAATAAATTTGATCACTTCGTCGTCAGTCTCTCGGAAGAGGGGCACAGCTTCAACCCATTTGGTAAAGTAATCCGTGGCCAGCAGTAGATACTTTTTCTTGCTCGGAGTTGGTGGGAATGGACCCAAGAAATCCAACCCCCACTGATGGAAAGGCCAGGGACTTGATAGTTGATGGAGTTCATCCGCAGGGAGATGGATAGCTCGAGCGTGTCGTTGGCATGGCTCGCATTTTTGAACAACTTGTCGAGCATCTTTTGCCATTGTTGGCCAGTAGTATCCTTGTAGCTTCGTCTTGGCTTCAAGAGATCTTCCTCCAGAATGATTCCCACAAGCTCCAGAGTGGATATCAATTAGGATTGTTTGTGCTTGCTCGGGACTAAGGCACTTGAGTAACATTCCGTTGTGAGATTTGAAATATAGATCTTCTCCTTGAATAGTATAGCAAGGAAGTTTCCTTTGAAGTCTTCGGGCTTGATTGGGATCTTCTGGTACTTTACCATATTTGAAGAAATCAAAAATTGACTGTCTCCAATCTTCAATTTCATTTGCAGTAGTAAGGCTAACCATCAATTGATCTCCACCCCTAGATCTCTTTGTAGTAGCAAGGATCTGTTGATTAGGGATGGTCTTGGGTACTTCTTGATAATCGATCTGTATTTGCCTTCCTCCGAGCGAATCTCCGAGAACTGAGGCAGCATTGGCTAAGGCATCAGCTTCTCGATTCTCTGCTCTTGGGATTTGAATGAATTCAGTATTAGTAAAACGTTGTTGAAGTCGTCATACTAAGGCCAAATAGAGTTGCATTCTTTCTTCTCGAGCTGTATATTCTCCATTGATTTGCCTTATGATCAGCTGGGAATCGCTGTAGACGATGATTCGATCTACCCCCAGGGATTCAGCCATTTCGAGTCCGGAAATGAGTGCTTTGTATTCGGCTTCGTTGTTGGTGGCATTGACTCCGAGGAGAGTGGCCTTCTGTAGATGATCAAGTTCGGGGGATACTAAGACTATTCCAGTTCCCGAACCGATCGAACTTGAAGCTCCATCAGTATAAAGCTTCCATGGAGGAGTTGCAGCAATAGCTTCGAGACTTGGATCAATTTTTGTTGCAAGGTTGGTCGGAGTATTGTCCTCATCTTCTAAGCGCATGTCGACATCTTCTTCCCAAGTGATGGGGTCTTCAACTGGAAAGTCAGCTAGAAAATCAGCAACAGCTTGACCTTTGATAGAAGTGCGAGATTCGAACTGAATCCCCAGAGCACTCATTTCGATCACCCATTTGGTCATTCGACCAGCTCGTCCAGCTTTGTCGACAATATCTTTGAGTGGGTGTTCTGAAATAACAGTGATCTGGTGGGAGACGAAGTAAGATTGGAGACAACGCGATGTAGTGAGCAAGGCCAGAATGACCTTCTCAGTTTTTGAGTAGCGAGTCTCAGCCGGAAGAAGAGTATGGATGATGTAGTAGACTGGATGCTCAATGCCTTCTCTTCTACTGACTAGGACCGCGCTGATTGCTTGATCTGTCACGGCGAGATAGAGCCACAAGTCTTCTTTTGGAAGTGGAGCAGTCAGGATAGGAGCTTGCACCAGATATTTCTTGATGCCTTGGAAAGCTTCTTCACAAACAGTACTCCACCCCAACGTATCTGCCTTTCGCAGCTTGTCGAAATGAGGCTTACACTTGTCGGAGGACTTTGAGATGAATCGATTGAGAGCGGCAAGTCTTCCAGTAAGACGTTGCACTTCTTTCCGATTGGTAGGTGATGGCATGTCGAGGATGGCTCGAATCTGGTCGGGGTTGGCCTCAATACCTCTTCTGGTCACAAGGTGACCTAGAAATTTGCCCGATTGAACTCCAAAAGCGCACTTGGCCGGATTGAGCTTCATACGATACTTTCGAAGTACTTGAAAGGTTTCCGCCAGATCAGATAGATGCTTCCCTCTAGTGGAGCTCTTGGTGAGGAGATCATCGACGTAGACTTCGACGTTGCGACCGATCTGATCTTCGAACATTTTTGTGACTAACCTTTGATAGGTAGAACCAGCATTTTTGAGGCCGAATGGCATTACATTGTAGCAGTAGAGACCTCGGCTAGTCACAAAACATGTCTTCTCTTGATCATCCGGATGAAGCGGAACTTGATTATATCCAGAGTATCCATCCATGAAAGACAGTAGCTCGTGGCCAGCAGTGGCATCGACGAGTCTATCAATCCTTGGCATAGGGAATGGGTCTTTGGAGCAAGCCTTGTTGAGATTGGTAAAGTCGATGCAGACTCTGACCTTCCCGTTCTTCTTTGGAACAACAACTATGTTAGAGATCCAGGTAGGATACTCTACTTCACGGATGAAGCCTGCTGCGAGTAGCTTGGTGATTTTTTCTTGAACGGCAATTTGCAGCTCTGGTCGGATGGTGCGTGGCTTTTGCTTGATAGGCTTCACTTCTTCTTTGATTGCAAGTCGGTGACAAGCGTCATCTGGGTTGATACCAGGCATGTCTTCGAAACACCAAGCGAAGACGTCGATATTGGACTGGAGGAAGGATACCATGTCTTGCGCTTCTGCGTCGCTAAGACCGGTACCAATAAAAGTTTGTCGAGGGAGATCTCCGCTACCGATGTTGATTGTGATGATTTCTTCAATTGAAGGTGATGCTTCCCATTCGATTGGTGGAGGTTTGGTCAGCGGAATCTCCTTTAATTGCTATTTGGAAGAGGGACCAGCTTCATCTCGTGGTCGCTTCGGAGGAGCAATGTTGATCTTTCGATCTGTCTTAGCCGCAGCAGCCTCACAAGACCTTCCAGCTTATTGATCGCCTCGAATACAGATGATGTCTTCTCTAGTTGCAAACTTGAGTAGTTGATGATAAGAAGAGGAGATGGCATTGATCTGGTGGAGGAATGGTCGTCCGAGAATAGCGTTGTAGCTGGACGTTCCCTCGACGATCGCAAACCTCACCGAGACTCGAGTCTCTTGGCTGAGGTTGATGGTGAATCTCGACTCACCCACCGTGATGCTTTGTTCACCGTTGAAACCAGTGATCACAGTTGGAACGACGTCAAGGCTTTGATATTTATGTCCCAGACGTTTGAAGCAGTCTGAGAACATAATGTCGATAGAACTCCCGGTGTCGATGAGGATTCGATTGACGGTGCTTCCGTCGATGATGAGTTTCAAAACCAGGGGGTCTCGATGTGGAGTATGAACTCCTTGAAGGTCAGTGTCGTTGAAGACGATGGACGGCCAAGCAAGGCCTTCGATGGGCTTCTCGATCCAAGTATCTTCTTTGTTTGCAGTAGATCGAACATGGAAGATACGCCTAATCTGCCGATCGACTTCCTTCCCGGTCACTGATTGATTGTGCAGTGATCCATGAATGCCAAAGATATTGGCATTCACGGTGAGAGGTGATGGGTTGGAAGAGATCTGATGAATCCAACAAACCTCTTTCCCCTTTGCAGAGGATCGACGTTGATCTTGTCCTTCTCTGGTGAATTCATAGAGATGGCCTTCTCTCAGCAAGTCTTCGAGATGAAACTTTAGCCGATAGCACCGATCGGTGGAATGGCCATGGCTTCGATGGAAATCGCAATAAACAGTTTTGTCGGCCGTGAACTTGGAGTTTGGCTGGAGAGGATTGGGCCTTCGAAGGAACTCCTCGTGTTGAATGCGATCGAGGATCTGTTCGACCGGCATATTCCACTCGGTGAAAGTGGTCTTTGTTGGAGATCGACGCCCATCATTCTTTGATCGTTTGTTGGCTGGAGGGGCTGCTGCCTCAGCGTTGTGAGCTTTGGCAGCATACTTTGGAGCTTCTCTCTCAGTAGGCCTTCGCTTTGTTTCTCGCCCTTTTCGAGCGACTTGATCATCTTCAGCCTCGATCTCTCTCTGGATTCGATCGAACATAGCTCCCAGAGAAGGAGGGGGATTGCGGATGAAGTCGTTGTAGATGTGTAGATCGAAGCGGAGGGCGTTCTGGAAAGCCAACATGATGGCTTCATCATCCAGATATCTTCCAGAGAGGGCAGCATGCTCGTTGCGAAATCTCCTAGTGAAACTTCGGAGAGTCTCGTCAGCACCCATCCTTAGTCAATAGAGAGAGTCGAGCTTCTTCTCTGGCTTCAGATTGAGTTGATAATGTTGCACGAAGAGTTTAGCCAAAACATCGAACTGGGTGATGGACCCAGCTCGGAGATTGTGATACCAGTCGAGTGACGGCTCATCGAGACTTCCTGCGAAGGTGCGGCAGAGCACGTTGTTTTCTTCTTCGTGCGACGTTAGAGCTTGTTTGAATGCGAGGATGTGGAGAGTAGGATCTCCTCGGACGCAGTTGAATTTGGGGAGGATAGGAGTTCTCCATCCCCTTGGGAATGTTGACTCGAAGAGACTTCGATGGAGAGGTCCGGCGGAGGAATATCCATCTCTACGACCGAGTCCTCGACCTGGATGTAGATCGAGAGGTAGAATCGAGAGGTCTTGTTCAGGCCTCTGAATATTAGTAGATTGAAGTCGATGGCGAAGGTCCGATCCGAGTCCCCGTTGGAGTGGAATGGAAGGGGAGACTCTACTCTTTGAAGGAGCGCCTTTCATTGGGTGCTTCCTTGGTATGTTGAGCTTTGAAGGTGCCCTCTTGTCGCAGTTGCGGCCAGAAGACGATTGGGAAGACTCGTCGTCGAGGCGATCCCAAACACTCTGCTTCCAGGGGGCAGCAGAGGGAGTTGGGTCACGTCGGATCCTCTCGAGGGCAGCAGTGCCCATTGACCTCCGTTGCTCGGAGTGAATTGAATGTCGAGGAAGATCGACCCTCTCACTTATAGAGGGGATAGGTAGAGCGATCCCAGCCTCGGAAGCTGCTTTCTTAAGAGCATCCCTCTCAGCGGTGAGGGTGGCGTTCTGCTTTGCCAATTGGAGGAGTTGAAAATCGACCGCCGAAATTTGATAGGTCGATGGAGGATCTTCAGCAGGAGCGGGGGCTGTTTGCCCAATTGACTGTCGTGTAGGGTGAGCGATCGGTCGATCGACAGATCTCCCACTCCCTGAACGAACCCCCATCTCGGGAACAGCAAGGGGCTGTCCGAAGTTGAGCCTTTGACTCATTGATCGAGTCTCAGGACGAGCTTGCTGTTGAGTGTTACTTCCTTCTGGTTGACCCTGGTGTTTCATCCTCGCCATTCAGAGAGCGAAGGGTGCAACGAGAATGCCGACGTCCGAGCGGTTGATTGCTTAACCGAGGGGGCGAGGAAGTTTGACTATTTGATCAGTTGTCTGCTCAACTGATCTAGTAGTAGTTGAAGGAGCTGGACTTTTCGTTCGGATCCCACAGACGGCGCCAAACTATGGGGGAAAATCTTTATGCCGACCTGAAGACCTTGCCTCACCAGTCAATTGAAGTTCGAGTTGAAGAGATCGTTGTTCGATCTGTCGATTGGAGTTGCAACTTTTGATATGTAAGCAGAGAGATGCAATCAGAGAGAGTGTTGACACGAGAAGTGATCTCGGAGTTCAGCCGAAGCCTACGTCTCCGTGCTATAGGGGGCAACCCGAATTCACTAACACTTTTCTCGAAGTAACCTCGACAGGTCGAGTATTACTGAAGCCTCTTTGATCTCTTCAAAGACAAGAAGAAGATCAAGGAGAGGTAGAGGGTAAGAGGAGATAGAGGTTTCTGAGACAGATATCAGATGATGGCACTGATATGTTTTCAGAGCTCTGGTTTGAGTTCTGGAGTTTCAGGTTTTGAAAATCCGATCTCAGGGTGGAAATCAGAAGTTTTGGGGATCCTTTTACATTCGAAGTCTCTGCTATTTATAGGATTCTCTGGTGGTAAATGGCGGTTTTCTGCTGTCGTATCTGGGGATCCTCCAGGTAAGGCTGGTGGGTCCCGCTGTTGTCTTCGGGGGCCCAACAGGCAGGGCTGGTGGGTCCCTCGGAAGCCTTCATGGGCCCACCGGGCAGGGCCAGTAGGTCCCGCGGTAGTCTTCGGGGGCCCACCAGGCAGGGTCGGTGGGTCCCGCTGTGGTCTTCAGGGGGCCCACCAGGCAGGGCCGGTGGGTACCGCTGTGGTACTCTGGGGCCCACCAGGCAGGGCCGGTGGGTCCCGCTGTGGTACTCGGGGGCCCACCAGGCAGGGCCGGTGGGTCCCGCTGTTGTCTTCGGGGGCCTACCAGGCAGGGCTGGTGGGTCCCTCGGAAGCCTTCATGGGCCCACCGGGCAGGGCCAGTGGGTCCCGCGGTAGTCTTCGGGGGCCCACCAGGCAGGGCCGGTGGGTCCCGCTGTGGTCTTCGGGGGGCCCACCAGGCAGGGCCGGTGGGTCCCGCTGTGGTACTCGGGGGCCCACCAGGCAGGGCCGGTGGGTCCCGCTGTGGTACTCGGGGGGCCCACCAGGCAGGGCCGGTGGGTCCCGCTGTTTGCAGACTTCTTGCCAAAATTTGCACCCACAATTCGCAGTATGATGAGTTATGTCAGTTTACCAATAACCTTTTTGAGATACGCCTTACAAACAGCAGCATATGTTCTGAATCACGTTCCATCTAAATCAATGCCTCAAACCCCAAGAGAACTGTGGTCAAGGCAAAAGTCAACACTATAATATTTTAAAATATAGGGATATCCTACACATGTACGGATAGACAAGAAGGATAAGATGGATCCGAAGTCCAAAGCATGTCTGTTTGTAGGGTATCCCAAAGAGATTAAAGGTGGACTATTTTATGATCCTGAGGAAAAAAAGGTAATCCTTTCTACGAATGCTATTTTTCTAGAGCAGGATTATATTATGGACCACAAGCATGCTAGTAAGGTGGTTCTGGATGAATTACTGAGGACTAGTATAGAGAGCGCATCCAAAAGTATAGTGAGAGCTGACATAACACTACCACCATCTCATCGCAGTGGGAGAAGCATCAGAGCTCTTGACAGATACTATGAAAAAACCTTATTGGTTGATCCATAGGGTTAGGAGGATGATCCAATGAGCTACGATAAGGCAGTGGGAGCTTCTGACGGCTCTAACTAGCAAAAGGCCATGGAGGCAGAAATTGCATCAATGTCCTATAACGTTGTCTGGACTCTTGTTACACCATCATCCAATATTAAACCTATTGAATGTAAGTGGGTGTATAAAAAGAAGAGAGGATCTGATTATTCCATTGAGACTTATAAAGCTAGATTAGTTACCAGGGTTTATACCCAGAAAGAATGAATCGACTTTGATGAAACCTTCTCGCTGCTAGCTATGATAAAGTCTATTCGGATCCTCCTATGCATTGCAGCCCATTACAACTGGAAGATCTGGCAATTGGATGTCAAAATAGCATTCCTCAATGGGGATTTGGAAGAAAACATATATATAATGCAGCTACCAAGTTTTGAGTTAGAGGGTCAGGAGCATCTAGTTTGCAAGTTGCAGAAGTCCATTTATAAACTAAAGCAAGCATCTAAAAGTTGGAACATTCATTTTGATCAGGCAATCCAGCCATATAAATTTACTCAAAACGAGAATGAACCATGTGTATACAAGAGGAGTGATAAAACTACAGTGGTGTATTTGATACTTTACGTAGATGATATCCTGCTCATTAGGAATGATGTTGGAACATTATCAACGATAAAGGTCTGGTTGTCATTACAATTCGATATGAAAGAACTAGGTAAAGCGAGTTATGTTTTGGGGATCAAGGTAACACGAGATCACCAGAACTCACTATCACATACCGCATATATAGATAAGGTTATAGCTAGGTTTGATATGCAAAACTCCAAGAAGGGTTTTGTGTCATGTAGATATGGCGTAAAACTGTCTAAGGACCAATGTCCTAAGACACCTGAGGAGAGAGCAGAAATTCAGAAGATACCTTATGCTTCGGCAGTAGGTAGTCTAATATATGTTATGCATTGTACAAGGCCAGATATCTATTTCGCAATAGGCATGATAGGTCGGTTTCAGTTGAATCCGGGTCCAGATTACTGGATAGCTATGAAGTGTATACTCAAGTACCTTCGTAGAACAAAGAACTATGAGCTACACTGCGCAGGAACTGATACCGAATGGTTATACAGATTCTGACTTTATATCAGATTTAGAATCTAGAAAATTAACATCAGAATTTGTGTTTATATTAGAAGGAGCAGCGGTTAGTTGGTAGAGTATGAAGCAGAAATGCATCATGGACTCTACCACAGAGGCTGAGTATATTGCAGCATGCGAGACAGCCAAAGAGGCGGTATGGCTCAAGAAATTCCTTATGGATTTGGGGTGTGTACTAGAGGCCCAGTTACCTATTATACTTTACTGCGACAATAGTAGGGCGGAAGAACAAGCCAAGGAGCCAAGACATCACCAGAAGAGGAAGCACATCGAGTGCAAATTCTACTTGATTCAGCAGTTTCAAAAGTAAGGACGAGTAGTGGTGACACAGATTGCATCTGCAGATAATATTGCTGATCCTTTTACCAAGGCAATACCTACCAAGGCATTCGAGCGACATGTGGATGCAATAGGAGTCAAAACCGTTTTTCTTCGCTAGACCAAGTGGGAGATTGTTAGAATTAGTATGTTTTAAGCTTGTAAAACTTTATATTTTAATCTAATAAATAAAGGTTGATAGTTATTATATGAGATGCATATAGGTGCGTAACATAGTTACATATTCTTTTAAAAACAGAAAGCCATGGTTATATGGTAGTCCACTAAGTAGAAGACTGAGTGGATTTGTCCCATATAATCTAAATAAGTTCGTAGCTATGATCAGGTTGGTCGCCTTATCATTATAAGCTGTTGGGGATGATAGTTCATGGGAAGTCTTCACCATGGTCATCACCAGGCACAGTGTCTGTGGTTGAACGAAACTAACACGGTGTATAGATCAGTAAGCAGACACTGGTGCACTAAGCCGTGTTTCTACTTAGGGTAAAACGGTCCTAAACTCTAAGGAACCATGTCTGATGGACTAACCAGTTGAGTGGTGCTTTGGCGCACCAATGTGTGAGGATCTAGATACATGATCCAAAACCACGGTGTACTGGTCTGACTTATATTAATTGTACCAAACCCAGGCCCGGTGATCATCAGTTTGACTGTTGACCGGATTCGATTACTCGACAAGGTAATCAGAGGTACGATATATAGGTCAACCTAGAAGGAACCAAGTCATATGAGCATTCGAGTCTGACGGTATTCTCCACCACTCGAAATGCATCATGGCATCAAGTGGAGAGATAGTGAGTTTACCACTACTAAGCAAAGAGCAGAGGTATGACGGAGAACATAGTAAGTCCGGATGAATTGGAGTGCAGCCTACGTCGCACTCTGGGTGGCCACACAGGTTAACTCGAGCATTGGGGATCGATGGTACACTCAGGTAGTGTGTCGATCGAGCTTGAGTTGGAAGCCATGAACACCGGTCCCTGATGGTTCCACTTTATCCACATTATGTACGGCTCTTGAACCATCTCCTCGGAACATAGTGAGTAATAAGAGGAAGTAAGAAATCTACGCTCTGTGTGTGCTTGGCACTAGTGCACGGTATATGCGTAATTATATGTGAGTGCTAAAGGGGAAGCCCTAGACTAGTACAAAGGCACAAGTAGTTATCCCTCACCATAAGTGAAATTCACTACATAGGTGCGAAGCACCGAGACATATTGCAAGTTGACTACTTGACTTTACTAGGGGCACCCTCCGGTGATCTCAGTTACTAGTGAAGTAACTAGTAAAGATCACTTGAGGAAGATTCGCTAAATCTCGCACACTAGAAATGGTCAAATTGAGGCATAAGGGTGTTTTGGTAAAAACGCACCCTGCCAAACATCACTAGTGGTCGACCCTAGCTGTGGGAGACCATGCAGGGCCGGCTCCTATATACTGGGAATGAGAATCCCCCAGTAATAGAGCTGGCCATAGGGATAGGATAGGGGTTTTGAATTGGTCAAAACAAGCCCTATATGTGGGGAAAACGGATAAAGAGAATGAGAGGTAAAAGGAGATTTTTATGGAGATTTTTTGGGGTTAAACCTATCCCCTTGGAGCCTTATCCAAGGGGGTAGGCCAGCCTTATAAAAGGGCCAAGGGGGGGCCGGTCATAGGTGTTCCAAAAATCAAACCCCCCTCTCTCTCTTCTCCCTAGATCTCTCTCTCCTTTCCCGCTTGCGACTTCATCTTCCTCATGTGGAGTTTGGGAGAAGGAGTATGGTCGTTCCTCGGAGGCACTCAGAGATCCGAGAGTGACGTATCGTGCATCGTGCGAGATCGGGTAAACAAGAAGGCATCATCTCCCAATATACCATCGGCTTCTTCGCGGATGATCTTCTGTCTCCATCGACAAAGAAGATAATTCTCCATGGTTAAAAGATCCATACGAAGGTATACATATTCTAACATGTAGATCTAGCGAGTCCTTTGATTTGCATTCTTACTAGATAATCATTATGCTAGATTATCGTTAGGGTGTTCGAATCACGTGCACACACATACACGCACATGTAGATTAGTTTCAATGAAAGTTTAAATCATGTAACGTGCACCATGAATGGTCATTTGACCGCTTAATCGCTTCCGTTGCGAGCCTCTACCATAGGATTATTTACAACAGTATCGACTCTGAGCCTTCTTCTCCAAACTTTCTTTTTTGTGCGAGGAGTCAAAGCTTTGATCTTCTGTACAAGGTGTTCACATTGATAAGAACTTTTGTGGGCTAAGTCATTCCCATAGGATGCGCTTGTCGTGTGTCGTCAAGCCTTGGGTCGTCGAGAGCAAGCCTTATTCTTCTTTGCGGAGCCTTTGTCTTTAATTTTTTCGACCTTTATAGTCATCCTCCTGCCCTGCTATTTATAGGCGAAGGGGGAGGATGAGAGAGATATGACTGCGATTTTTGAATCCCTTGAATATCTCTCCCTATAACCGTTAGGATTTATCTTTCTTTTTTTGGGGAAAATGACATTTATCTCTTTTCTTTTTTGTAGCGACAATTATAGGCTAGATATGGTTCAATCTTTAAGGATATAAGCCATCTTGGCACATTTAATCGATGGCGACACAACTTTGAATTTGGTTTGTCAAATTGAGGAATCTATATGGATCCACGGTTTGTGTAGATGTCCATGCTGCCTCTCCCTGCACTAGGCGGATTTGTTTCCTTTTTTCTTTTCTTTTTCTTTTTTTTTTCTAGCCGGTCGCACCTCCCCGCTAGGGAGGGGGCCATGGTTTGCATGAAGGGGGCCGGTGTGGGGGAGGATTATGGTCGTCATACGGTCCCCCTCCAATAGTCAATTGAAGGGTAGAGCTTCAGGGATGTGGCACATTATAGAGCATTGAGTTGTCACGTGCTGAGCTATCACACTAACACTGTAGAGTAGAGAGAGAGCAAAAGAGAGAGAGAGAGAGAGAGCAAAAGAGAGAGAGAGAGAGAGAGAGAGAGAGTAAAAGAGAGAGAGAAGAAGAAGAGTTTACATACGGGGTGGTGATGAAGTTCGGCCGAAACCTACGTCTCCGTGCGGTAAGATGCAACCTTTGAATCCACTATCTTTGAAGAAGTAGAGCTACTCTCGATAAGCCGAGGAGCGCTTATACAAGTTAACAGTGGGTGGAGCAGGCTTGACTAGAGTCTAATCACCAGAGGCTCAGAGAGCTCTAGAAAATAGAAAGTCGGTTGTGGAGTAATGATTTTCGATCTTGATCCTGGAATATTTATCAGGTTTGCAATTTATAGAGGTCCCACTGTCATCTTCGTGGCCCCTATGCAGGGCTACGGGTCCCACTGTTGTCTCCATAAGCCTGAGGTAGTACTACGGGTCCCACTATCATCTTCGTGGGCCCAAGGCAGTGCTGCGGGTCCCACTATCATCTATGTGGGCCTGAGGTTGGGCTATAGGGCCTACTGTCATCTCTGTGGGCCCTGGGCAAGGCTGCGGGTCCCACTATTGTCTCTATAGACCCGAAGCAGGGCTGCGAGTTCCACTGTCATCTCTGTGGGCCCCAAGTAGGGCTGCAGGTCCCAATATCGGGCGTTAGCCAGATTTTGCACCCATAATTAGCCCCTTTTAGCTAGGCAGGTTTTAACCTAGCTGGCTGGGACTCTATGGTGCAAAACTATTTTCTCGAAGTCGAAGTGGCTTGATGAGTGTTTGAAAAGAATCTATCGACTCCAGCCAAGGGCCGACCAAAGTTCCATCTGCTGACCTACTCCCGGGGCTGACCGTCGTGCTTGTCGACCCCCTGCCAAGGGCCGACCAGAGCCATGTCTACCGACCCGCTGTCTGATCGAGGCCGACCGTCGCACCTGTCGACCCCCTATAAAGGGCCAGCCAGGGGCGTGTCTGCTGACTCATTGTCCGGGGTTAGCCATGGCGCCTGCTGACCCCCTACTAGGGGCCTCCCCGGGGGTGTGTCCGCCGACTTACTGTCCGGGGTCGACCGTCGCACTTGTCGACCCCCTAGTAAGGGCTGACCGGGAAAGGGGCCGGTAGTTTGAAGCTGTTGCCGCTTGGGTTGATAGGTTCTTTTAATTTTGTCTATCGATCCCCTACCAAGGGCTGACCAGAAGTTTATCTGCCAACTCGTTGTCTGGGGCTGACCATTGCGTCTACCGACCCCTTGCCAAGGGCCAACCATCATGTCTGCCGACCCCCTGCCAAGGGTCGACCAAAGTTATGTTTGCCGACCCGCTGTCCGTGGCCGACTGTTCGGGCGAGGTATGGGTGCAAATTTTGACCAACGCATCGCGATGGGACCCACCAGCCCTTCCTGGGGGTCCGCCGAGACGACGACGGGACCCACCAGCCCTGCCTAGGGGTTTGCCGAGATAATGACAGGACCCACCAGCCCTGCCTGGGGTCTGCAGAGATGATGACGGGACCCACCAACCCTGCCTGGGGGTCTACAAGGACGATAATAGACCCCACAAGCCCCCGCCGGGATCCAGACGACAGCTGCAGAAAACCGCCCTCTACCCCAGTTTTTGTCCAAAAAACTCTATTAATAGCAGACCCGACAAGTGTAATCGATCGAATATATGATTTCTGAATCGGACTTTCAAAAATCCAGAGCTCTGACATCCCAACCTTTCGATCTTCTTTTTCGAAGAAAAACCAGTGACACTCAGCCTGTTGAGGTCACTTCAGTTCAAGTGTTAGTGAATTCAGGTTGCTCCTTATATCATGGAGACGTAGGCTTTGGCTGAACTCCGAGATCATATTTTTTGTGTCAATCTGCGACCTCTCTTCTACTTTGAAGTTTAAACTCAGAAGCACCAATACTCAACACCAGTACCAACGACTTAGACAAACATTCGATCAGAACTTCGACTCGACTCGATTGACTGGTTGGGCAGAGTCTTTGGGTCGGTACGGAGATCATCCCCCATAGGTTGGCTCCGTCTGTGGGATAGATCAAAAAGCTCAGTTCGCTCTACGACAACATCGAATCGGTTGAGCAGACTATCGATCTTGATAATCATACTTCCCAACTCCATTGGTTCAGCAGACAACTGATTGGATACTAGCGATCTGGTTGCTTCCTTTGCTTTCTCTGAATGGTGAAGACAAGGCATCAGGATCATCCAGAGGGAAGTAACACTCAATGGAATCAACCTCATCCAGAAACTCGATCGATGAGTCAGCGACTCAATTTTGGGTTGCCTCTTACTCGCCCCGAGATAGCAGCTCATTCTAGAAATGAAAGATCGATCGACCGATCGATCCCTCCGCCACTTCGGCAGTCAGTCGGGCAGACCACTCCCACTCTAACGGAAGACCCTCTACTAACTTACCAGATCTCGACGCTCGACTTTCAACTTTTGCAATTGGCAAAATAGAATGTCACTCTCATCGCTAAGAGGGACGCTATCAATAGAGCAGCCTTCGATGCTGGGGTTGTTCGTCCCATCCCTTCCTTTAATGAGGGGGCCGGTCCATCACGATAACCTATCCACTCTGAACAACGGAAGTCTTTGGGATGTGCAACCCAAGAGAAAAGTCATCGCAAGCCAACCCTCTTAGCAGGTCCTCGGAAGTAGAGGTTTGGGATCGCATCGACAACCAATCTTCGCAATCATCTTAGGGCCATAATTGTGTTAGGCATGCACAGTCGAAACCCAACTTGCGAGTGAGACATTAGATGAAAGAGCAAACATCGAAAGGCCGGTCCTCTCTATCTCTCCCCCTCCATCGAGATTCCCAAATCGATCTTCATCACCGGTGCTACCTGCAGCAATTCAAGGTGGGGGCCAAGACCCCTCGATCTTGCCCCTGGACTAACAATAAGGTCGGGGACTCGGTCGTCTGGAAGGATACTCTTCGGCCGGACCTCTCCATTGAAGCCTATTTTAAGTGCCCTTCCCAAAGAGCTGGAGAACTCCGACTCTACCAAAGTTCAATTGCCTAAAGGGAGATCCAACTCTTCACATTGTAGCGTTCAAACAAGCTTTGACGCCACACGAGGAGGAGAACAATGTACTCTGTCGGACCTTCACCTGTAGCCTCGATAAGCCTTCTCTCGATTGGTATCACAACCTTCGTGCTGGATCGATCACCCAGTTCAGAGTCCTTGCGAACCATTTCCTCCAGCATTATCAACTCAACCTCAAACTAGAGAAGAAACTTGATTCTTTGTATCGGTTGAAGATGGGAGCCGATGAGAGTTTTCGTAACTTCACGCGAAGATTCTGCAACGAGCATGTAGCTCTCTCCGGACAACATCTTGACGATGAAGCCATCATATTGGCCTTTCAAAACGCTCTCTGCTTCGATCTGTACATCTATAACAACTTCATCTGAAATCCTCTGCCTTTACTCGGCGCGATGTTCGATCGGATCCAGCGGGAGATAGAGGTTGAAGATGACCAAACTGCTCAGAAGGGACACGAGTGCAGGTGACGACCCATCAAAAGAGAAGAACCGAAGCAAATAGCCATGGCTCATAACGTCGAAAAACTAGCACCTCCGCCTACCAAGCGACCAAGAGAAGATGGTCACAGATCACTTCCGAAGAAAACAACATTCACTGATTAGACCCTTCTGATCGAGCAAATTCTTGATCAAATTCAATATGAAGAATTTGGAGGACTTGTTGCATGAAGGCCATCTCCAAGAATTTGTCAGGAACGGATGGGATCAAAGCCAACCTTCTTCAGCGAAAGGGAAGGAAGCTTGTTGGATCCGCAATATCTCCGCTCGCTCATCACCAGTCGTCGTGCGGGCCAATATCTTTGGCATCCACGGAGCATTACACCACCAAATGCTGACCGGGAAGGAAGCCGATCGGCAAGCTCACCGCATCTTAAATATTCGCTCTGCAGCAAACAAAGAAGACACTTGGGTCAAGAAATCCATCAAGGGCTTGGCGTGGCCATCTCTCGTATTCAACGACTCAGACCTTCAAGGAGTACATACTCTGCATCAGGATTCCCTGGTCCTGCTGCTCATCATCAACGGGAGTACCATTAACCTGATCCTCATCGACACCGACAGTTCAATTGATATTATATTCTCAGATTGCTTTAAGCGTTTGGGGCATAAGTATTCAAGCCTCGACGTTGTCCCCACCGTCATCACGGGCTTCAACGGGGAGTAAAGTATGACCATGGGAGAATCGAGATTCACCCTGGACCTCAGCAGGGAGACTCGAGTCTCCGTGAGGTTCACCGTGGTCGAAGGAATGTCCAACTACAACATCACCTTGGGGCGACCTTTCCTCCACCAGATCAATGTCATATCCTCCTCATACCATCAACTCCTCAAATTTGCAACAAGAAAGGGCATTATTTGCGTTCGAGGCGATCAACAAGCCAGGCGATCTTGCGAAGCCGCTGCAGTAAAAACGGATCGTAAAGTGGATCTCACACCACCAAAGCGTCAAAGAGACGACACTGGCCTTTCTACAAGCTAGTAACCAAATGATCCCCCACTGTCAGAACCTCCATCTATCGAGTGGGAGGCTTCACCTTCAATCGAAGAGATCACCTGAATAAACATTGGCGATGGTGATCTCCTTCGAGAGACATTTATCGATACTAGTCTCAGCGATGCAGAAGCGCAAGACATGGTATCCTTTCTCCAGTCCAATATCGACATTTTCACATGGTGTTTCAAAGACATGCCTGGGATCAATAAGGATGACATATGCCATCGACTCACCATCAAAGAAGGAGCAAAACCTATCAAGCAAAAACTCCGGACAATCCGGCCAGAGTGTTTGGCAGCAGTTCAAGAGGAGATCAACAAGTTGCTCACAGCAAGCTTTATTCATGAAGTAGAGTACCCGACTTGGATCCCCAATATCGTCGTAATTCCTAAGAAGAACGAAAAGATCAGAGTCTGCATCGACTTCACCAACCTCCACAAGGCTTGCCCAATAGACTCATTCCCCATGCCAAGAATAGACAGGCTCGTCGACGCCACCGCTGGCCACGAACACCTGTCCTTCATAGATGGTTATTCAGGGTACAACCAAATTCCCCTATATCCCGACGATCGAGAGAAAACATACTTCGTGACAAACAGATGCCTCTAATACTATAATGTCATGCCCTTCAGCCTCAAGAATACTGGATCTACTTATTAGAGGTTAGTCATGAAGATGTTCAAAAAACAAATTGGCCGTAACATTGAAGTCTATATCGATGATCTTCTCACCAAGAGCCGCAGTCGTGAGGATCACCTCTCCGATCTTGCTGAAACATTCCAGGTCCTCAGAAAATATCGCATGAAACTGAATCTGACCAAGTATGCCTTCGAAGTTCAATCAGGTAAATTTCTAGATCATATGGTGACCAAGAGGGGCATTGAAACGAATCCCGATCAGATTTGAGCGATCCTCAAAATGTCTTCGCCATCCAATCGAAAGGAAGTGCAGCGCCTCATAGGAAGGCTAGTGGCCCTCAATCGATTTATTTCTAAACCTTCTGATAAGTGTAAACCCCTCTTCGATAAACTACGGAAAGTAGACACTTCAAGGTGGAATCCAACTTGTGAGCAAGCCTTCCAAAGTGTCAAATACTATCTCGCCCGGGCTCCTATCCTCATGGCTCTACTATCAAAAGAAAACCTCTGGCTCTATCTTGCTGTCACTAATCAAGCCATTGGCGCAGTCTTGGTCAGTAGAAGAGAAGGCATTGAGCGCCCCATCTATTACATCAGCCATACTCTTCTTCCGGTAGAAACTCAATATTTGAAGATCGAGAAAGTCATATTGGCTTTATTAACAACGTCGCGACGACTCCGACCCTACTTCGTTTCTCACTTGATTACGGTCGTCTCGGAACATCCACTCAAATACATCCTCGATAAGGCGGGTCGAGCTGGTCGGATAACTAAATGGGTGATCGAGATGAGCTCTCTCGGTATTTAGTTCGAACCTCGTATCTTCGTCAAAGGGCAAGCTATTGCCGACTTCCCTGTGGAGGATCCCATCACCTTGAAGGATGACCTCGAGATGCATCTCGACGACGGTGATGAATCTCATCTCAATACGGGTCCTGCGGCCTTCAATCCAAACCCTGATATTCCCACTACTTTCACCTGCTCAATGGAAGCTCTATACTGATGGTGCTTCAAGCATGATTAGTTCGGGAATTGGGATAGTTTTGATATCACCCAAACTCGACCATCTTCAAAAGGCAGTCCTTCTCGGATTTAACGCTACCAACAACGAAGTCGAGTACAATGCACTCATTTCTAGGTTGGAGATTACCGAAACCCTAGGGGTAGATTAGCTCACTGTCTATAGTGATTCCCAGCTAATAATCAGGCAGATCAACGGAGTTTATGAAGCGCGGGAGAGATGATACAACATTATTTGGTACTAGTGTAGCATCACAAATAACGATTCTCTGACATCGAATTCGTGCAAATTTCGAGGGCAAAAAATCAAAAAGCCGATGCTCTAGACAATGCTGCCTCAGTGCTCGGAGATACTCTCAAAGAAAGCCGAATTCAGATTGACTATCAAGAGTTGCCTAAACCTACCATCAGACAACAACTTGTTGCAATGACGAAAGGTTGTGGGGGTTAGAGACAGTCAACCTTCACTCTTGCCTTGGCCAATGGACATTCAGATTGGAGACAGATATTCCTTGATTTCTTCAAACAAGGCAGAAATGCCTGAATATCTGATCCAAGCCAAAAAAACTTTAAAGAAACCTTCCATCCTATAGCCTCTGAGAAAAAGATCTCTACTTCAAATCACATGGCGGAACGCTTCTCAAATGTATTAGCCCCGGGCAAACAGAAATAATCTTAGCCGATATCCATTCTGAAGCTTGCGACAATCATTTTGGCAGAAGATCCCTCGAAGCCAAAACCAAACTTCAAGGCTATTATTGTCCAACCATGGCGAAAGATGCTCGTCAGTTCGTTTAAAGATGAGAGCCCTGTCAACGACACGCTCGGGTGATCCATCTCCCGGCAGATGGACTTAATCCTTTGACGAGACCTTGGCCTTTCTGTAACACCTATGGTGTTAAATTTGGGAATAATAAACGTCCTCCTTGGGTATTTTCGTCATTCTTAGTCAGACTTTTTCTCTGGGCTTGTTCTGCAAGAATAAGCCATAAACCCATAAAATGTTTTATGTTCACTTTCTCTATGGCTTCGAACATGTCGCAATGGCGTGTCCCGTGTAGTAATCGGGTGTATGCGCAGCTAGTTTTGACAGTTCGATAGTTATACCCTAGAATATCGATAAATTAGCTGATATTTGACATTGTTTTATTTACCATAGAAATTCTAGTAATTGGATCGCAGCAAAGCTGGATACGTTGGGTGGGGATTTGAGGGACCTTTTCAACGATCCTAAGCTGGGGTCGATCCGATACCCGGGTGATGAGTACTTGCGATTTTAAATTTTTGAGTAATGCTTTCTTTTCGAGAGATTCATAAATCAGAAAATTATGTACCAAGCACTGACGCGTTCATGTCGACGAGAGCTTTCCAACGAATCCTCTTAGGCCCAATTCTGACCTCCGGTTTGTGAGTTATGGCTAATTATCCTTTTTAGCCCGGTAGGTATTCGTATCGCACCGGGTTCCAACCGAGCCTACTTCAGGGCGCGGGACCGAGCCTGACCATCCCTAGGACCTGTCTCCTAACCTCCTTGAGTTAAGTGTCTCAAATCTCTCTCCTCTGAATTTCAAACTTTAATTTTGGATGGGGAGTAAAGGGAAGAATTATGGTGATAAAACCGGATCTTTTCTTCCTTTATTCCCTACTCTTTATTAGGAGTAAAAGCCATTACAACCAGGTAGCCTTAACAACCTGATCCCCCAACCCTCTTTACCACCACAACAAACTACTTCTGTCTTTATGAAGAATCTAGAGAGAGAAAGAGAACAGTAGAACCAAGAGAGAGAACGGCAGAACAAAGAAGATAGAGAATTATAAAGAGAGATAAGAGAAAAGGGGAAGGAGCTGCAGTGGCCCGACGATCCACGCAGCGGCGAGCCACTCCAAACCCAAACCCATCAGGTTAGTCCTCCCCTTCCCCTCCTTTCTCTTCTCTGCAGTACCCACCGGTCACCCCAGGCCACCGGTGACCCGTCGGCACTCCGCGACCCAAACCCATCAGCACAGTCCTCTCCTCCCTTGGCTGTGGTCCACTCGGGTGGAGAACGCCACTGTGACCCCACCTCTGGTCCTCGTCGGGAGGACCAATACCCAGTCTCCCGTCGGCGACCGCCGGTGCAACCAAGGCTGCGAAACCCTCGCGCGAAACCCCTCCGGGCAATGCCTTCCCGGGCTCCGATGGTGTTCCAGTCGCCTCCTCCCGTGTCTCCTCCGTGGGGGCGATGCGGGGGAGACAAGCCAGGCACCACCGGCGCACCCAAACCCGGCCATTCCACTATCGCTATTGCACAAAAAACCCATGTAGCCTCTGGTTCTTATAGTGAAGAAGAAGAGAGTGGCAGACCCGTAAATAACGGGTCTGCCCTAGGCCTTTTTAGCCATTAAAACTGCAAACCTGACCCGATAGACCCCAGACCCGACCCGACCTACAGACCTGACCGGACCACCACAGACCCGACTCGATCTGCAGACCCGACCCGACAGTCCCCGGACCTGAACCGACCTGCAGACCCGACCCGATCAGTAGACCCGACCCAACACAGTCCCCAGACCCGAACTGACCTATAGACCCGACCCAACCACCCAAACCCAACCCGACTGCTATGTTAACCCAGCCCAGCACAGTGAACCGGCCTGGTTCACTTAAACCAGACTCGCGAACCAGCAAATTTTGGTTCGGACGTCATTTCTTCGTCCGAACTCAAAATCGGACGAAACCAACACCATTACGACCAGTTCGGAAAATCCTACCTGTTGGCCATAGTTGGGTACATTAATTATACTATTTAGTACCCCATTTTACCCATGAGCTCGATTGAGTCATGGCACCATGGTTTGACCGCTGTTTCTCCGTCCGAATTCGGATTCGGATGAAACCAGTGGCATTGTAATCGGAATATCGAGACCTACATGATGAACCTAGAGGGTAACTCTAGAAACCATTTTACCTTAGTGATCCAGCCATGTGACCGATTTTATCGGTTCTACGTGGTTTGAACCGAAACCCTCCGACCGATGTCGGACTCTAGCGAAATCGGATCAATTGAATTCCTCTTCTCATGGCCAACCATTGAAAGATGAGTTTAGATGACAATTAACAATGATAACCTTCATTTACATTAACCGTCTTGGTAGCTTGATCTTTCGGTGGAGCACCGGAACCACTGGCGAGACATTTAGGGATCACCGAGCGTAATTCAGGTGAACACGATTGACCCTACTCTAGTTAGGGTGAACTGTGATAGTATGTGTAATTTAGTAGATAACTAAATAAGAAAAATATTGTATGTGGTTATAGTATGTCCAATGCATGCAGGCGGTATGACTAGTATTGCATGTGGGAGGTGGGCATACTATCCCTTGCTCCTAAACAAACCCTGAAAATATATATATATTCTTTTATCGCATATGATACATGTGTAGTATTCTTTATAGCATCGAAAGTAGTTAGCTTCAATCTAATTTTACAGTAGGATGCATGCAAACCGGTAAATTCTTCATATATATATATATATATATTATTGTAAATATTGATGATTGAAACTGAATCCTAGTGACCATGGGACACATGGTGCAGCCTAGTTACCACAGAGTAACGAGGGCTGGCAGTCTTGGTATCGAGACTGGTTAAGACACTGCCTTAGTCGAGGTCGTCCTCCTAGAGGGAGGACCGACTACCCACGGGCATGGGTATGGGACCCGTGTGCACAGGATGGGATGTGAACTACCACCTGTGCACAATCTGAATAAAGTAGGTAGGGTCACAGGGTTGGACATACGGTAAAGCCCGAGTGGCCTAGTAGTCTACCCCTGGGTAATGACCCCGAAGAAGCAAGTTGGGCGAGAGTGCCCCATATTGAAAGACCAAGCCCCCTTATGGCCATATGGGTATTTTCTGTTGACCAGGTACACTGGAACCAGGCATTTTCTGTTGGCAGAATCAGGTAGATAGAAAACTGTCGGTTCATCCTAGAAGTATATTAGATCTAACATGCATTATTCATGATCATGATTGTAGATGTAATTGTAAAATATTGTATCATTGTGACTTGTAGTTGACATTGTAACCGTATGCAGTAGTTTCTTTAACTTGCTCTCTTGTTAATCTAAATAAATAATATTATTTAAATTGAGGTATAATGCTACCCTCGTTAACCTCGAGATGGGCAAAATGCGGTTATAGTTTACCCTAATTAGTTTAGGGTTAGTTGTTCATTGAGTTTACCTTTGTAAACTCACCCCGTTGTTGCACACTCTTTTCAGGTACTGTAGACCATTCTCAGGTGCCTCCTCAAGGAGCGTAGTTGTCGAGAGTGGACTCTAGAAGGTTTAGTTAGCTATCTCCATTTCCAGTGGATCATGTAATAAGTGTTTAGACTTGTTTGATGGTGTTAGATGCTCTGAATAAATGCCAGTACCATTTTTCTTTTCATTTGGTAGGCTTTTCTACAAAGCTTGGCAGGCTTTCCCTCAAAGCCATCCCCCATCACATAGTAATTAGTTAATGATAATATAATAATAAATTAAATGTTAAAGACCACCTCAGAACCCTTTTACTCCTTTGATTTACCCTTTTAACCCCCCTCACACCCCCCGAGTCTGGCTGGTTTCAGTTTTAGCCGGATCCGGGGCGTAGCATCAGAGCTTAGGGATAGGATCCTAAGGGATTTAGTTGTAGGTTAGTCTTCTTATCTCGAACAAGTGTCTTATAGGTCTGCATTTTTGCAGATGGCTATTACCAGAGGTTAAGCTTCCTCTCCTGGGTCGTCTAGTGCTACAGCTGTCCCAGACCCTATGGAGATGTTCCGCACCATGATTGAGATGATGCAACAGCAGCAAGTCATGATGAAGCAACAACAAACAATGGTAACCCAGCAACAGGCAGCTGCCCAAGAGCAGACAGCAGTAGCCCAGGCTGCTTTGGCTCTGGCTCAGGCTTAGGCCCAGCAGGCCGCTCGGGAGGAGTAGAGAGTAGATGCAGATAGGATGGGGAAGCTCCTAAAGGACTTTCAGGTACTGAAGCTGCCAACCTTCAAGGGTCATCCAAATCCAGTGGAGGCCGACAGATGGTTGAAGCAAGTCGGCAAGGCATTAGATGCCCTGGAAGTAGTAGGTGAGAGAAGAGTCACTCTGGCCTCCTACCAGCTGGAGGCAGAGGTAGACTTTTGGTGGGATAGGATCCAGAGGTCCTAAGGAGAAGGCTAGACACCTATGACCTAGGAGGAGTTCGAGAAGGTCTTCCGAGAAAAGTACTTTCCGGAGAGCGTCCGGGATGAGATGGAGAAGAAGTTCTTGGACTTGTACCAAGGCACACTATCTATGGCCGAGTATGAGGCCAAGTTCGATGAGCTGTCGCGCTATGCTCTATTCTTGGTAGCTATGGAAGGGCACAAGGCAAAAAGGTTCGAGCAAGGTTTGAGGCCTGGAATAAAAAACAAGATCAAGGTACTGCGGCTGAAGATCTATAGCGAGGTGGTAGATTGAGCTCTGGTGGCAGAGAGAGGCCAGGAGGATACCAAGAAGATTCAGGAGAAGCAAGGAAGTGGTGACAATGGCAGGAGTGATCACAGGTTTCATTCCAAGAGACTTAGAACTCAAGAGGCACCTCATCGTCAGCAGCAGTACCACTTCCAGCGTCCCTCAGCCTCTCAAGGTCCCAAGTGCTTCAAGTATGGCATGTATGGCCACATCAAGCGGGATTGCACTCATCCTCCTCAGCAGCAGCCATCCCTACTTGCTTTGCCATATCAGCCCCGTCCAGCATTGACATACCATCCCCAACCACTTCAGCAGAGGGGCACCTCAAAATCAGCAGGGTGTGCCCGGCCCTACCGTCCTCCTCAGCCACAGCCACTTTAGCAGACTTTCAATCCGCCAGGGTGGTGGTGGCCAATAGACTCACGGTCGGACTTATACACTCGTTGGTCAGGATACTGGAGCTTCTGTATTTGCTATTAAAGATAACCCTAGATCTTTTCTCGTAGAGTAGCTTTTCCATAACTAGTTCTGTAGTTCATACTCTAGTAGAGCACATAGCTAGGATAAACACACTTATAACTATTGATTATTGCCTTAGGTGTTGTACCTGTGTTTACTACCCCTACACGAGTCTTGTTCGATACTGGATCGACGCACTCTTATATAGTCCCCAAATTTGTAGCTACCTTGGGGTTACAGTCGGAGTCCCTTGGTTATGTCCTATCGGTCATCTCACCACTTGGGGCTAGCATTGATGTGGACCGTGTATGTAAGAGATGTGTGCTTTCCATTGGAGGCAATGAACTTATGGCCGACTTGATTATCCTCGACTTAGAAGGGTTGGATGTCTTACTGGGGATGGACTGGATGGCGGCATACCATGCTTCACTCTACTCCAAGAATATCACCTTCTGTCCACCTAGCAATACGGAGTTCTTCTTTGCGAGAGCTAAGATGGCTATTTTATACTCGATGCCCTGGTAAGGGACCTATCTTAGCCTCCTAGCACAGTTGGCCAGCGAGATTGAGGGTGAGAATCCATTGGAGCGCTCCCCAATAGTTCGAGACTTTTCTGATGTATTCCTTGACCAGCTCCCAGGCCTTCCTCCTATTTGAGAGGTAGAGTTCAGCATCAAGCTACTTTCGGGGATGGCACCGATCTCAGTGGCCCCGTATCGAATGGCACCAGTGGAGCTACGGGAGTTAAGTACTTAGCTAAAAGAATTGTGGAGTCTCGTATATATTCGCCCCAGTGTCTCTCCATGGGGTGCCCCTATTTTGTTTGCCCAGAAGAAGGACGATTCAAAGCGGCTCTGCATCGATTATAGGAAACTTAATGCAGTTATTGTGAAGAACCGATATCCTCTTCCGAGGATCGAGGATCTATTTGATCAGATGAAGGGTGCTCAATTCTTCTCTAAGATTGATTTGAGGACTGGGTACCATCAGCTCAGAGTGAAGGATGATGATATCCAGAAGATAGCATTCCGGATGTGGTACGGGCACTACGAGTTTCTAGTGATGCCGTTCGGTCTGACGAATGCCCCAGTAGCTTTTATGGACTTGATGAATCGGGTCTTCAGGCCTTACCTTGACTGGTTTATCGTGGTCTTCGTTGATGACGTATTGATCTTCTCGAAGTCAAAAAAGGAGTATGCAGAGCATCCGAGGATTGCCCTACAAACATTGTGAGATCACCAGCTCTATGCCAAACTCAGTAAGTGTGAGTTTTGGATAAGAGAAATGAAGTTCTTAGGGCATGTGGTTTCAGAAGGAGGCATCTCGGTGGACCCAGTAAAAATCAAGGCAGTACTGAGTTGGGAGTCACTGAGGAATGTTTTTGAGATCCGGAGTTTTCTGGGTCTAGCGGGATACTACCAGAGGTTCGTAGAGGGTTTCTCGAGACTGGCATTGCCCCTGATTTGGTTGACAAAGAAGGGGGTAAAGTTTGAGTGGTCGGATGCTTGCGAGTAGTCCTTCTAGGAGCTGAAGTGACGACTCACCACTGCCCCTGTTCCTACAATGCCAATTAGTGGGAAGGGATACGTGGTCTATACAGATGTGTCTCAGTCTAGACTTGGAGGTGTGTTGATGCAAGATGGCAAAGTGGTAGCCTATGTATCGAGACAGTTGAAACCTTATGAGCAAAACTACCCGACCCATGACCCGGAGTTTGCAGCGGTGGTGTTCGTGCTCAAGATTTGGCGGCACTACCTGTACGGAGAAGACTTCGAGATATATTGTGATCATAAGAGTCTGAGGTATATCTGTACCCAGAAGGACCTGAATCTCCGACAGAGGAGGTGGATTGAGGTCTTGAAGGACTTCAACTACAACTTCTTCTATCACCCTGGGAAGGCTAATATAGTGGCGGATGCGTTCAGCAGAAAGTTCAAAAGCAAGATGTCTCAACTGATTGCAGATAGACAGAGCTTTATTGTAGTAGTTGAAAGCCATGACCTATTGGTGCGAGAAGATCCCGCATGTACTCGATTATTCAGTATGTGGGCGCAACCTACACTGGTCAAACAAGTGATAGCCTCTCAGGCAGATGATGAGGAGTTGGAAGAGATGCATTCTCAACTGATAAAGAGAGAGGCAGTAGAGGATTGGTCGCTTGATTCTGATGGCGGACTGAGGTATAAGAGGAGGCTATGTCGTCTACCGAAGGACCTGTAGATTCGAGAGGAGGTTCTAACAGCGGCGCATCGCTCTCGATACATGGTACACCCTGGCAGTACCAAAATGTACCGAGACTTGAAGAGCCAATTCTGATGGAATGGCATGAAGAGAGATATAGCTGAGTTCGTGGCCAAGTGCCTGACCTGTCAGCAGGTTAGGGCAGAACACCAGAAGCCTGCAGGACCCCTTCATCCTCTTTCGATAGCAGAGTGGAAGTGGGAGCACATCATGATGGACTTCGTCTCAGGGTTGCCACTAACCAGGAGCAAGCATGATTCGGTATGGGTGATTATGGATAGACTGACCAAGTCTACCCACTTCCTTTCAGTCCAAACGACTTCCTCTTTATCGGAGCTGAGCAGACTCTACATTACAGAGATAGTCATATTATATGGGATTTTGGTGACCATTGTCTCGGATCGAAATCCCAGGTTTGTCTCAGGGTTCTGGAAGAGTTTGCAGACCGCGTTGGGGACACAGCTCAGTTTTAGCACAGCCTTCCATCCCCAGACAGACGGTCAATCAGAGCAGACCATCCAGATATTGGAAGACATGCTTCGGGCGTGTTCTATAAATTTCGGAGGTAGCTGGGATGAGCACTTGCCCTTGGTGGAGTTCTCCTACAACAATAGCTATCATGCGAGCATTGGCATGGCTCCCCATGAGGCTCTGTATAGGAGGCCTTGTTGATCCCCCATCTGTTGGACAGAGGTTGGAGAGCGTAGTCTTCTGGGACCAGACTTGGTGTAGGAGACTACAGAGAAGATACAAATTATTAGAGAAAGGCTCCACACAGCTCAGAGCAGACAGAAGAGCTATGCAGATGTTCGTAGATGGCCCCTTGAGTTTAAGGTCGGTGACCATGTCTTTCTGCGAGTTTCCCCTAAGCGTGGTGTCTTCCGGTTCAGAAAGAAGGGGAAACTAGCACCGAGATTTACAGAACCGTTCGAGATTCTAGATCGAGTCAAAGAGGTGGCGTATCATCTGGCTTTGCCACCATGACTCTCGGTAGTGCACCTAGTGTTCCATGTGTCGATGCTCCGGAGGTACATGCCAGACCCGACACACGTGCTAGATTGGCAGGACTTAGAATTAAATATCGATGCTACTTTTGAGGAGTGGCCGATCCGTGTTTTAGCTTCCAAAGATAGGGTGCTTCGCACCAAGATCATCAGGATGGTCAAGATTTTGTGGAGTCATCGAGGTGAGGATGAGGTCACTTGGGAAGTGGAGTCCGATATATTGCGATTGTACCCTGATCTCTTTGATGTTTGATTTCTGATTCTACCTAATTTTTGAGGATGAAAATTTCTTTAAGGTGTGTAGGTTGTAACACCTGTGGTGCTAAATTTGGAAATAATAAAAGTCCGCCTTGGGTATTTTCGTCATTCTTAGTCAGACTTTTTCTCTGGGCTTGTTCTGGAAGAATAAGCCGTAAACCCATTAAATGTTTTACGTTCACTTTCTCTATGGCTTCGAACACGTCACAATGGCGCGTCCCATGCAGTAATCGGGTGTATGCGTAGCTAGTTTTGACAGTTCGGTAGTTATACTCTAGAATATCGATAAATTAGCTGACATTTGACATTGTTTTATTTACCACAGAAATTCGGTTAATCGGATCGCAACAAAGCTGGATACGTTGGGTGGGGATTTGAGAGACCTTTTCAACAAGCCTGAGCTGGGGTCGATCCGATACCCGGGTGATGAGTAATTGCTATTTTAAATGTTTGAGTATTGCTTTCTTTTCGAGAGATTCATAAGTTAGAAAATTATGTACCAAGCGCCCACACGATTATGTCGATGAGAGCTTTCCAATGAATCCTTTTAGGCCCAATTCTGACCTCTGGTTTGTGAGTTATGGCTAATTATCCTTTTTAGCCCGGTAGGTACTCGAATCGCATGGTACATAATTTGGAGTTAAGTTTCCTAACCATCCCTAGGACCTGTCTCCTAACCATTTGGAGTTAAGTTTCTTAAATCTCTCTCCTCTAAATTTAAAACTTTAATTTCAGATGGGGAGTAAAGGGAAGAATTATGGTGATAAAATCAAATCTTTTCTTCCTTTATTCCCTACTCTTTATTAGGAGTTAAAAGCCATTACAACCTGGTAGCCTTAACAACCTGATCCCCTAACCCTCTTTACCACCACAACAAACCACTTTTGTCTTTATGAAGAATCTAGAGAGAGAAAGAGAACGGTAGAACCAAGAGAGAGAACGGCAGAACAAAGAAGAGAGAGAATTATAAAGAGAGAAAGAGAAATAAGAGAGAAGGGGAAGGAGTTGCAGCGGCCCGACGATCCACGCAGCGGCGAGCCACTCCGAACCCGAACTCGAACCCATCAGGTTAGTCCTCCCCTTCTCCTCCTTTTTCTTCTCCACGGTACCCACCAGTCACCCCATGCCACCGGCGACCCGTCGGCACTCCGCAACCCAAACCCATCAGCACAGTCCTCTCCTCCCTTGGCCACGGCCCACTCGGGTGGAGAACGCCACCGCAACCCCACCTCCGGTCCTCGTTGGGAGGACCAATACCCAGGCTCCCGCCGATGCAACCAAGGCCGCGAAACCCCCACATGAAACCCCTCCGGCCAATGCCTTCCCAGGCTTCAACGCCGTTCTGGTCGCGTCCTCCCATGTCTCCTCCGTGGGGGCGGTGCGAGGGAGACAGGCCGGGCACCACTGGCGCACCCAAACCCGGCCATTCCGCCATCGCCGTTGCACAAAAAACCCATGCAGCCTCTAGTTCTCATTGTAAAGAAGAAGAGAGTGGTAGACTCGTAAATAACGGGTCTGCCCAAGGTCTTTTTAGCTATTAAAATTGCAAACCCGACCAGATAGACCCGACCCGACCACTGCAGACCTGACCCGATCTGCAGACCCGACCCGACAGTCCCCAGACCCGAACCGACCTGCAGACCCGACCTGATCTGCAGACCCGACCCGACAGTCCCCAGACCCGAACCGACCTGTAGACCCGACCCGACCACCCAAACCCAACCCGACTGCGATGCTAACCCGGCCCAGCACAGTGAACCGGTCTGGTTCACTTAAACCAGACCCGCGAACCAGCAGATTTTGGTTCGGCCGTCATTTCTTCGTCTGAACTCAGAATCGGACGAAACCAGCGCCATTACGACCGGTTCGAAAAATCCTTCCTGTTGGTCATAGTTGGGTACATTAATTGTACTATTTAGTACCCCGTTTTACCCATTAGCTCGATTAAGTCGTGGCACTACGGTTTGACCGCTGTTTCTCCGTCCGAATTTAGATTTGGACGAAACCAGTGGCATCGTATTCGGAATATCAAGACCTACATGATGAACCCAAAGGGTAACTCTGGAAACCATTTTACCTTAGTGACCTAGCCATGTGACCGATTTTATCAGTTTTATGTGGTTTGAATCGAAACCCTCCGACCGATGTCGGACTCTAGCGAAATCGGATCCTTTGAATCCCTCTTCTCATGGCCAACCATTGAAAGATGAGTTTAGATGATGATTAACAATGATAAACTTTGTTTATATTGACCGTCTTGGTAGCTTGATCTTTTGGTGGAGCACCGGAACCACCGACGAGACATTTGAGGATTACCGAGCGTAATCCAGGTGAACACGATGGACCCTACTCTAGTTAGGATGAACTGTGATCGTATGTGTAGTTTAGTAGATAGCTAAATAAGAAAAATATTGTATATGGTTATAGTATGTCCAATGTATGCAGGCGGGATGACCGGTACTGTATGTGGGAGGTGGGTATACTATCCCTTGCTCCTGAACGTACCCTGAAAACATATGTATTTTCTTTTATCATATATGATACATGTGTAGTATTCTTTATAGCATCGAAAGTAGTTAGCTTCAATCTAGTTTTATAGTAGGATGCATGCAAACCGATAAATTCTTCGTATATATATATTATTGTAAATGTTGATGATTAAAACTAAATCCTAGTCACCATGGGACACATGGTGCAACCTAATTACCACAGAGTAACGAGGGTTGGCAGTCTTGGTATAGAGACTGGTTGAGACACTGTCTTATTCGAGGTCGTCCTCCTAGAGGGAGGACCGACTACCCACGGGCATGGGTAGGGGACCCGTGTGTACAGGATGGGATGTGAACCACTACCTGTGCACAATCCAAATAAAGTAGGTAGGGTCACAGGGTTGGATATGCCGTAATGCCCGAGTGGCCTAGTAGTCTACCCCTGGGTAATGACCCCGAAGAAGCAAGTTGGGCAGGAGTGCCCTATAGTGAAAGACCAAGCCCCCTTATGGCCATATGGGTATTTTCTGGTTGACCAGGTACACTGGGACCAGGTATTTTCTGTTGGCAGAATCAGGTAGATAGAAAACTGTCGGTTCACCTTAGAAGTATATTAGATCTAACATGCATTATTCATGATCATGATTGTAGATATAATTGTTAAAAATTGTATCATTGTGACTTGTAGTTGACATTATAACCGTATGCAGTAGTTTCTTTAGCTTGCTCTTGTGTTAATCTAAATAAATAATATTATTTAAATTGAGGTATATTGCTGCCCTCGTTAGCCTCGAGATGGGTAGAATGCGATTGTAGTTTACCCTAGTTAGTTTAGGGTTAGCTGTTCACTGAGTTTACCTTTGTAAACTCACCCCATTGTTGCACACTCTTTTCAGGTACTATAGACCATTCTTAGTCGCCTCCTCGATGAGCGTAGTTATTGAGAGTGGACTCTAGAAGTTTTAGTTAGCTATCTCCATTTCCAGTGGATCATGTAATAAGTGGTCAGAGTTGTTTGATGATGTTAGATGCTCTGAATAAATGGCAGTACCATTTTTCTTTTCGTTTGGTAGGCTTTTCTACAAAGCCCGGTAGGCTTTCCCTCAAAGCTATCCCCCATCACATAGTAATTAGTTAATGATAATATAATAACAAATTAAATGATAAAAACCATCTCAGAACCCTTTTACTCCTTTGATTTACCCTTTTAACCCCCCTCACACTCCGAGTCTGGCTGGTTTCAGTTTTAGCCAGATCCGGGGCGTGACACTTTCCATCAGTGGGGGTTGGACTTCCTAGGCTCGTTCCCTCCATCACCAAGCAAGAAGAAGTACTTGTTGCTAGCCATAGACTACTTCACCAAGTGGGTCGAGGATATACCGCTTTTCCAAGAAACTAACAATGAGGTCATTAAATTCATCAGACATAACATCTTCTCCAGGTTCGGCACACCTCAAGTACTTATCACCGACAACGAAGCTCAATGCGACTCAGATAAATTCTAAGAATTCTGTTCAAATCACAGGATCAAGCTCTTTTATTTTACACCGAGGTATCCGCAGTACAACGGTCAAGCCGAAGCCTCCAACAGAGCTATCCTCGGTCTACTCAAAAAGAAGTTGGGTGATAAGAAAGGGTTATGGGAGAAAGTCCTACCAGAGGTCCTATGGGGCTATCAGACCACTCTATGATGATCGATCGGATTTTTACCCTTCCGCCTAACCTATAGATTTTCTCCAACTCTGAAGACTATAGCGATCGAAGAAGGGATCAACAACGAGCTTCGGATAAATGATCTCAACCTCTCAAAAGAGTTATGTGATCAGACAGCTATCCGTATCGCCAATAATCAACAAAAGATCAAACAGGCATATGATCAAAAAGTTAGCAGAAGATAGTTCCACACAGGAGACCTGGTTTCCAAAGCAGTCTTCTCCAACACAAGAGAACATGGCAGTAGAAAACTAGCTCCCAACTGGGAAGGACCCTACATCATCGAATGAGTTGGAGGTAAAGGATCCTATCCCTTAATCTCACCCGAAGGAGATAGGCTACCAAGGGCTTGGAATGTCAGA
Source organism: Chamaelirium japonicum (assembly GCA_947650365.1). NCBI lineage: Eukaryota > Viridiplantae > Streptophyta > Magnoliopsida > Liliales > Melanthiaceae > Chamaelirium > Chamaelirium japonicum. Next base: position 62,110,451 of record OX393550.1, read on the forward strand.
CATCTCAAAATATTTTATCCCTGATATAAATCCTGTAATAAATAGTGTTTGTTCCAATTTCAATCTTGTCCATACCAGTTCTATGAATTCAAATGACTAGATAAATAGTTTTGATATTGTGAGATAGCACAATTCTTAACTGGTAGATCGACTAACAGTTTGGGTGTTTGTGTTGTGACACAACCCCTCATAAGCAGAAACAAATAGTTTTGATATTGCGAGGCAACGCAACTCTTAACTAGCAGATCGACTAACAGTTTGGGTGTTTGTGTTGCAACACAACCCCTCACAGGTAGAAATAAACAATTTGGGTATTGCGAGATAACACAATTCCTAACTGACAAATCGACAAATAGCTTGGGTGCTTGTATTGAGACACAACCCCTAGTTGACAGAAGCATTTATTCATCCATTCAATACCAAACATCAACCATTCCATTCAGAATATTCAATATCAAAGAGATATTTTCATTCCAAACATTCAAAAAATTTCTATTATTCAAAGTACAGGTACAAGACTCGAGTACATCAAGGCTTAGCCATGCTAGGCGCCCTAGACCTATCTCCATCGAAACCGCCGCGAGCCTTGCTTGCCATGGAAGCCTTCGAAGATTGGGCGCCGCTACTGTGAGCTAGCTTGAGGGCTTCCATGTCTTTTTCCGCTATCGACTTGTAGCTAGCCAAGTCGACGTTCAATTGTTTGATCTCGAGCGCGTGGGCCTCCTCCCTCTCAATAGTCGTGGCCTTCAGCTGCTTGAACTCCTCAGCTCGCTTGAAGGCAAGATCCTCTATTTTGAAGAACCTGTTCTTCAGACTTTGGAGCTCTTTATTCACAGTGATATACTCAGCCCCCATCTTCTTTTTTATATGCGCCTCATTGTGAGTTGACTGCTGACTCGAGGATAGCTCTGATGATAGCTTCGCCCTCTTGTCAGTAGACTCCTCCAAGAGGGCATTCAATTAGGTTATTTTGGCCGTTGCCTTCCTCTCACTGGCTTTCTTGAAGAGCCTGCTATTTAGTTTCAGCAAGGCAGACATCTGCAAATCAACAGAGACAAGTCAGAGGCAAATCAGGTGGAGTACTATCAAAGATAAGGCCGAACTACTTACCATAACTTCTAGCCTATTCGACGACTCTTCAAAAGTCGCGTTGGGCAGGTTACACAGCTTCCTTAACGCCCTCGTGGGACGGTTGAGGTCCACCTCACCTAAGTCCCGCAGTATAGGATGTGGGCTACCGGGCGCGCCTGTATGCAAAATGTTCAAACTGCTAAGAGATTTTCAAACTCCAATCCAATCCAAGTGAGATGAAGAGTTAGAATTTACCCTTGCCGATAGAGCCTCCATGCAAGGGTTGAGCCGGTCCTTTCCCTCGATTAGATCCCTTCCCCTTGGGGTGGGAGTCTTCTTCACCGGGACAGCGATTGGTCTAGGCTGCTCCTACTCCTGCCCCGGTGCCTTTATCCTAGGGGTTAGGATCGGTTCGGCCATCTCCTTCTCCCCTTGACCCTCGTCCCCCTTCGGTTTAGGGAAGGGGACGTTGGGAGGCGACGAAACCCCTTCTTTGTCGTGCATTTCGCCTGCCCCCTGGAGGAGGGCAGACATTAGGGCGGCAGCCTCTGCTGCTACCTTGGCCGCGTCACTCCCGGGAGCCAGTCGGGGCTTGTTGACCTTCGGGCCTCCGCTGATTCCTCTCATCGAGGCCTGCCCCATCGAGGTGTCACCCTGGCGCTGGCCTTCGGACGCCACTTGGGAGATAGGCGTTGGGTCGAGGATGACGTAGCTTCTCGAATACTTCGCCCTGATGCATGTAGGACGCTTAGAGTCTCGAAATGGTAGACAATCGACACTTTCTTGCCATCGTCTACCGCGTCGAGATCGTCCTCCATTCGACGGGCGTTAGCCTTATTGATCGGAGGCACCTGGACTGCACCTGGCGGGGTGGGGGGTACATCGCCCGGATCCCTCACCCATTCCTCTTCGCCCCCTTCTTCCTCCTCATCCTCATCATCTTCCTCTTCTCCTCCTTCCTCTTCTTCTTCCTTCCCTTCTTCTTTCTCTTCTTCCTCCTCCTCCTCCTCCTCATCCTCCTCTCCCTCCTCCTCCTCTTCTTCTTCCTTCTCCTCCTCCTCTTTCTCTTATTCTTCCTTCTCTTCTTCCTTCATCACCTCCTCTTCTTGACTTGGCCTCACCTGGTGACAACCAGTTTCTCTTCGCCTAGCCCCGAACGTCTTCTCTTGCCGTACACCTTCTTCTCGGCCCTGACATATCGGACCACCCCACCAATCTCTGGATCCTTCTCATAGTCGGAGTACAGAGTGTCGTTGTCCTCATATCTCACTGGCATCCGATGCATCAGGTTGGCATTGCTGTGGTGAACTACTTCCATGACCTGGTCCCACATATTAACTCTAAAAACAAATTATCGATCGATCCGACCTGCTCGGATGACCAACAAAGGTCACCTCCCGGCCCGTACCTCTTGACCTCCTTGTGGACATGGTTACACGGCATCTCCGGCACCGACAGGGGAGTCCACGCCCCAGAGATGGAAATTGGCCAATCGGTGTATAGTTTATCTGAGAGGAGTGTGTTGGTGATGGGACGAAGGGCAGAGATGTTGTGCAGATTGAAGAAGGGGTTGTCCTTCCTCGAAACCCACTGATAGTGGTAGAATAAGTAGCCCAGCTCGATCATTGCCTGCTCGCCATCAGGAATGTTGGAGTAACAAGCCTTCAGCTTGTCCTGGTGATCAGTCTCTACCCTATAGAAGGCATAGATAATCCTCCACGCATTTCCTGTCAACTGTCCAGGGCAGAGTTCGGACATGTTCAGCAACCTGACCGCGAAGGGAGGCAGTGGTAGACGCAGCCCGCAGTTAAGCTACCCAATCGTCACAATCGTGCCCCTGATCTTCTCCTTGCTGGCCACCTCGGTATAGACCAACCGCTTGTCGATGTCAAAAGCAGCCTGCACCCCGACGAGCGCTGGGTGATGGGTGCCTTTAGTGAAGGACCCTAATAGTCTCTCCCACTTCTCCCTCTTAGCATCGGTAGTCTTCCGCCCAATCCCATATTCAAAGACAGACTCTTCAGACAGAGGCTTCAGCGGCCTTAGAACGAAGTCAGATTTGGGGATGTGCTCCGGCTTAGTGGGCGCAGAGGCGAATCCAATACCCAAGTGCCTCTTACCAAGGGTGCCGAGGCTGCCTTTCGCCTTGCCCTTCCCCACAATCTTCGGCGATGAAGGCATAGCAGTGGCTTTCCCCTTCTTCGGCCAATCGCACTAAAAAGGCTTCACCTTAAGGGGAACGATGTTCCAGGTGCAACTTGCAGAGGCCATCGCAATCGAATACAAAAGCAGAGAGTAAGAACAGAAAGCAGAAGCAGAGAAGTCTAAAACTTTCTAACAGCATGGAGAAAAATATACTCTGGAGCAGGATTTATATGCCCCAAAAAACTTGGCAGGAAAATCTATGTGACACGTGGCACCACCAGACTGGCGGATAACGAATCGACAGGCCAGATGAATTAAATGACTGGAAAAACAAAACTCCAACTAAACCTCATCTGATCGACAAACAGACGATCGTGTGAATTTCTAAATGATCGGGCAAAAAATATAATTTTTTGCCCGATCGCCCCAAGCTCCATCGGTTGAAAATATCCAATCGGTCAAACTTATCCGATCGGTCGAATCTGACCGATCGGCCAAAAATACTTCACCCAATCGACAAACAGACAATCGGGTGAATTTTTAAAGGATCGGGCAAAAAATATAGTTTTTTGCCCGATCGCCCCAAGCTCCATCGGTTGAAAATATCCGATCAGTCAAACTTATCCGATTGGTCGAATCTGACCGATCGGCCAAAACGACTTCACCCAATCAACAGGCAGACGATCGGGTGAATTTCCAAAGGATCGAGCAAAAAATATAGTTTTTTGCCCGATCGCCCCAAACTCTATCGGTTGAAAATATCTGATTGGTCAAACTTATCTGATCGGTCGAATCTGACCTATCGGCCAAAAAGACTTCACCCAATCGACAAAGCAAACGATCAGATGAATTTTCAAAGGATCGGGCAAAAAATATATTTTTTTGCCCGATCGACCCAAGCTCCACCAGTTTAAAATATCCGATCGGTCAAACTTATTTGATCGGTCAAATCTGACAGATCGGCCAAAAAGACTTCACCCAATCGATAGGCAGACGATCGAGTGAATTTTCAAAGGATCGAGCAAAAAACATAGTTTTTTGCCCGATCGCCCCAAGCTCCACCGGTTGAAAATATCCGATCGGTAAGAGATACCCGATAGGACAAATTTGACCGATCAGCCGAATACTTTACCCAATCGACAGGCAGACGATCAGGTGAATTTCCAAAAGATCGGTGTTGAGACATAAAAAATGCATATTTATTCCTTAATTTGCTATTACATTATCATCGATCTTCTACGTAAAACTTTCATAATCCACGTAAAACATATTATTTTCTTTTCATCATTGCATAACCCATTTTCATACAACACAAATGATATATTACTTTGCAATCATATATTATCTGCATGAGAAAAACGGAGGCCGATATTGCAAATTATACTTTAAATTTTTATCGATTAAGTATCATATCAAAATCTGATGGATGTTATTTTATGTTCGATTTTTAGGAAATGGAGCCCATTCTCGATGCACGAAGCTATAGTTGATCATAATTATGCATTGGACATACATCACCCCATGGCAAAGATAGTGAGATGACGCACGCCAATGATTGACAAGTGGAAGAACTAGCATGGAAGAAGCTGTAAATTATCAGAGCTCGTAAAGGATTTTCTTGGCAAGACCGGCACACACACAGCTCAGAAGGAACTCAATCATTAAAAGAGCAAGGCACAATAAGCTGGCCTCAAACCTTGTTATGTGGTGCACCCAGGCTGACCACCTTTTCTCTCTCCTCCTTTTTCTTTCTCTTTATTTTCCTAGTGCACCCGACCGCTTAGTCGATTTTCATCATGTCATCTCATTCACGTCCAAAACTCCTAGTTAATTGGAAACCTATCATAGCTAGGGCTGTGCAAAAACCGACCCGAACCGCCTAACCGAACCGAAACCGACCAAAATTTAACCGAAATAACCGAACCGAACATCAAACCGAACCGAAAACAAACCGAACCGACAAAACCGATTAAATCGGTTTCGGTTTCGGTTCCCGGGTATGAAACACCAAACCGAAACCGAAAAAACCGACCCAACTTCTTAAATCATAAACACAACGGCCATAATACTTTTGTTTCAAGTAAGTGCAAGTACGAAGTAATTATGTTACATCTACAATGCTTCAAAAGAGTGAACGTCGGTTGATTTTGCTTTGAACTTTCATTTTAGCACTATGTAAGAACATAATCATCCACTTATTTGTGATAAACTGACGATTAAGATTTAAGAGCCAAGGGTTCTAGCATAACTCATATTAACCGAAACCGAACCGAAAACCGATCACACCGAACCGACAAAAACCGACCATTTCGGTTTCGGTTTCGGTTTTGATTTTTCGAAAACCAAAAAAAAATAAAACCGACAAAACCGACACCGAAATCGACCGACAAAACCGACGCTCACCCCTAATCATAGCCACCTGCCATCCTTGTACCCAATCCTAAACTTCCTTCACACCTGATCATAGCCATCATTTTCCAATTTTCAAGTAAAGCCATACATGCACCCACTCCGTCTCTATCATAGCCACCCATCATCTCATGCAAATGCAATCAACTCAAAACCCATGCATGCCTGACCCATGCATGATTGCATGATCTCATCACAACCCATTCACATCTCAACCGTGCACCCCTCAAATCTATGGTTCCCATCCTTTATATCAACCCATGCATTTAGACATCCATTAAATATATACCCATACAAAGCTATACAATATATCTTCCCTTTTTATTCCATAACAGCACCCGGCTACCTAATTCTTCTCCATAATTTCCTTAGTGAACAATTCTGCATGCTTCCATAATAAATGCAAATTAAATGCCCCCCTTATTCTCTTAAAACCCATTCATCCGATCTCATTTAGACCATCCAATGGCCTTATCAACCTATGCACAACCATGCATCAGGTCTTGCATTACATCCAGGATTACCCATTTCCTTCTGTCCCTACCCGGCCAGCACTGTTGGTGAAATGTTTTGAAAAAACAGTCAATGAGCTGTCACTGCTTTACAGTACAGCTGTTGTCCATAGAGCAGACCACCTTTTGCCCATTTGACCGTTGGGTATAGAGCAGACCACCTTTTGCCCATTTGACCGTTGGGTATATAGCAGATCACCTTTTGCCCATTTGACCGTTGGTAACCATCAAAGCCTTTGATGAGTGTACGTTGGCTTTTCATCCAAGAGTCACATGGGCTCAAACGGTAACCCATGCACCAAATGCCCAATGGTTTGATGACCACTTATGGCTGCCCAATGGTTTGATGGCCACTTATGGCTGCCCAACGGTAAAACTTTGGGAAAAGCCTATAAAAGGCACTTGAGACCAATGCTTTGACATAGAAAAATTATCATATTCCACTCTAAAAATTCTGTGCTATCTCTTTCTCATATTTTGGTCAAGAAGAAGTGTTGCGGTTCCGCTTCTTCATTTTCGGAAGTATTTCTTCTATCGGTTTTCTTTAGTGTCGTTGGGTTCCTGTAAGTCGATGAAGGTTCACAAAGCCTTCTTGGAGCCGTGCTGACGAGAAGGAGGTCGCCTGACCGGGATCGTCGTATCTCCGAGAACCATTGCCACGAGACCCGCACGAGGGGGGGCAATAAGTTTCTTGGGACAACGCCTAGCGTGCTTCGACCATCAGGCCAGAATTTCTAACTCCATTTCTTTGTTATTATTTAATCCATGAAAACAATTTGTATCTAATACAAAACCTAAATAGCGATAAATAATATTTAGAATTATATATATATATATATATATATATATATATATATATATATATATATATATATATATATCACTTTTAGAAAAGTTCGGCAAGGTGAATGACGGTTCCATAGAACCCGCTCTGCCTTGGCAAACTATTTCTAAAAGAACTATTGTGATTTTTGGATTTGCATGAAAAAAAATACTCTTTGCTAAATAATATGAGCATATTAATAATTTGATTTAATCCCGATCTTGCCAGTTTAGGACGATTATTTTCCAATAATCCAAGAAACTTATTGATATAATTTAATCGTTCATAAGCACCCATATTAGTGAAAAGGATTAATCATTATTTTCTTCTTAACGTGCTCACTAATCATCTATTAGCCTACGTGATCATCTATTAGACGTTATTTCGTGCTATCAATTAGTTGCTACTAGTTACTAGTTGCAAAATTATTTTTTACAAGGTTAATTAGAAGCATACATTTTAGAAAAGACTATAATTAAGTTGTCATTGAAATATTCCACTGCCTACGGTGTCTAGAAAGGCTTGACAAACCGGCATTAAATTGCCCAATGTAGCTTGGTATTTGAGCGAACCTAGTGCTCCACCTCCTACCTGGAGCCCATATGACCGTTAGGATTTGGAAGTTTCATTTGGACTTCTAAAAGTCAAATCTATCTAAGTGTGCTTTAAAATTGACAAAACTTATTTTTCAATCCTTAGATTTCAACTCCTTACTTTGGTCCGAAATGGCCTCACCAAACCGTAAAACCCTTAGTGCCAAACCCGAGATACTTGACGAGTCTAACTTCAATAGGTGGCAAAACCAGATGCGATTCTGGCTAACCACACTTGGATTACTGTCAGCCATAGGTGAAACCGCACCAGGAGTATCAAATGGGTCTAGTCAAACACGTCGTACCCGAGCCTCCACTTTATAACCTGAACCTGAATCAACTTCTGGCATTCCTACTAGGACCCCAGAAGAAATCAACTACCATGGCCTTCATAGGATCCTAGGGGCTTTATCTGATAGACTCTATGATATCTATTATACCATTCAAAACCCTAAGGACCTATGGGATACCCTAGAGCGTAAATATGACCTAGATGATGCTGGAGTAAAACGCTTCAAAGCGTCAGACTTCAACAGTTTCAAAATGATTGACACCAAACCCATGAATGATTAGATTCATGAGTTTGAGAACCTAGTCCAACATCTGAAGACTAATGGTTCCACCCTTGATGAAACCTTCCAAATAGCCTGTCTTATAGATAAACTACCTACTTCTTGGTCCGAGTTCTCTAAACACCTAAGTCATACCCAAGGTGACCTAACCCTAACTCAAGTTCTAAACTCTATTAGAATTGAGGAGCAACATAGGCTCAGGAAAAATGGATCCTCTGAATCCAAACCTAAGGTCAACAACATAGAAAGTCAACCATCCAAGCCATTCGAAAAACATAGACATAAGTTTCAAAAGAAACCCTTCCACCCTAAGCCTAAGCCATATACCAAGAAGCTCTACCATAGCAACCATTACCCAAACCATTCTAAGGACCAAAAGAAGGAAGGAGTGCATTGCTGCTACGTCTGCGGTCGGACCAATCACATGGCCAACCAATGCTTCTACAAGAAGACAACACCACCTCCAAATCCAAGAAGGAATGATCCAACGCCACCCAGCTCTCAAGTCAACATGGTGACTTCTAGAGCTGGCTCTTCTGGGAACGCTTTCAGGTCTGTTCTCTTCACCCCTGAAGTTAACATGACCTTTCAAGCATTTGATTGGTAGATTGACACAGGAGCTAATATTCATGTTTGCTCTGATCAATCTTTGTTTTTCACCTATCAGGTCTCAGGTGGAGGAGCTGTAAGCATGGGGAACAATATTGAGGCTCGTGTGCTAGGGATAGGACGGATCGACCTGAAGCTGACATCGAAGAAGACCTTAACCCTGTGTGGAGTCCACCACATTCCGGAGATTAGGAGGAATCTAATTAGTGGGTCTTTGTTAGTACAATATGGGTACAAGCTTGTATTTGAGTCCAATAAAGTTGTAATAACTAAGGGAACAAATTTTATTGGAAAAGGATTTCTATGTGATGGATTATTTAAATTGAATGTTTATAATCCTTCGTCCACAATTCTGAATGTTGAGTCTTCGGTCACTTGGCACCAAAAACTAGGTCATGTGAACTATAATTCTATCAAGAAACTCATGACCTTAAACATTATCCCTAAATCCGATACTAGGAATCTCGACAAGTGCGAGATATGTGTAGAAGCCAAACAATCAAAGAAATTCTTTAAAGCCATCGATCGAGACTCCAAAATACTTGAACTAATTCACAGCGATGTCTGTGATTCTGGGAGAACCTCGAGAGGTGGCAATAGATATTTTGTAACGTTCATAGATGATGCTTCAAAATATTGCCACCTATACCTTATTAAGACTAAGGATGAAGTACTCAGTAAATTTAAAATTTACAGAGCTCAGGTTGAAAACCAATTAGATGAAACCATTAAGATCCTTAGGTTAGACCGAGGAGGGGAGTACACCTTAAATGAGTTAAGTGAGTACTGTGAAGACTATGGAATATTCCATGAAGTCACAGCTCCTTATACTCCCCAATCCAACGGTGTAGCGGAGAGGAAAAACAGGACCCTAATGAACATGGTCAATTCCATGTTAATAAGCTCTGTAGCACTAGAGAACTTATAGGGGGAAGCCATGATGACAACCTGTTTTATTCTTAACCGTATTCCCTTCAAACACAATAACTTGACCCCATACGAAGTATGAAAACATAGAAAACCTAACGTAGAATATCTAAAAGTGTGGGGGTACCTAGCTAAGGTAAAGATCCCCGATAACAAAAGGAAAAAGATAGGACCTAAGACTGTAGATGCCATCTTTATTGGCTATGCTTCAGACAGTAACGCTAATCATTTTTTAGTGTTTAACTCTGAAATAAGTGAAATAACCAATAACACTATAATCGAAGCTAGAGATGCCTCATACTTCGAAAATATCTTCCCTTATAAGACTAGGATCAACACTAGGATTAATAACAATAACCAGGCCTCCAGTTCTAATCAGGTTACTCATATCGAACCTGAAGTCCAACTAGAACCTGAAGACCAGACTGAATCGGTAACCCAAATCGAACTTAGGAAAAGTAAACGTGCCCGTGTAGAAAAAGTCTTTGATGACTTCTATGCACTTCTGGTGGAGAACTCTCCCTCCACCTATACAGATGCAATGAAGTCCATAAACTCACCCTTTTGGAAGGAAGCCATAGATAATGAGATCTAATCCATACTTCAAAACCATACCTGGGAACTCACCAATTTACCTCCGGGTTACAAAACCATAGGATGTAAATGGGTGTTTAAGAAAAAACTTAGACCCGACGACACCATAGATAAATTTAAGGCACGACTTGTAGCCAAGGGTTTTACCCAATAACCTGGGGTAGACTACTTTGATGTGTACTCACCTGTCGCTAGGATAACCACGATTAGGATCCTCATCGCCTTAGCTTCAATTTATAAGCTAGTCATACATCAAATGGATGTTAAGACTGCTTTTTTGAATGACGACCTTAATGAGAAAATATACATGGACCAACCCGAGAGATTTACTGCACTTGGACAAGAGGGAAATGTATGTAAGTTAATTCGATCCCTCTATGGACTTAAACAAGCCCCAAAACAATGGCACATGAAATTCGATGAAGTTATCTTATCCTATGAATTTGATATCAATACAATGGATGAATATGTATACCATAAAGTAGATGGTAATAATGTTGTCATTTTATGTTTGTATGTTGACGATATCCTAATATTCGGTTCAAACATACAAATCATAAATGATATCAAACATTTTTTGTCCCAAAACTTCGACATGAAAGATCTAGGACAAGCCAACGTTATTTTGAACACTAAGATCATTAGAAAAGACAATGGTCTAGTGTTATACCAATCCCACTATGTCGAGAAAATCCTTAGGAAATTTTACGATCCCGATTGCCAACCGGTATCCACACCATATGATCCAAATACCCATCTGACAAAGAACACTGGACTTCCTAGACTACAGAGCGAGTATGCTCAAATCATAGGATCGCTAGGTTTCCTGGCAAACTATACTCGACCCGATATCGCTTACGCGGTAAATAGACTTAGTCGTTATACGTCTAACCCGAATGAGTCCCATTGGAACGCGTTAGAAAGAGTCTTTAGATACCTTAAGGGAACCATATCATATGGTCTCCACTATAGTGGATATCCAGCTGTATTAGAGGGATACTCTGATGCCAACTGGATTAGTGACTTGATAGATATTAAATCAACAATTGGGTTTGTATTCTTACTAGGAGGTGGAGCCATATCTTAGAAATCCACCAAACAGACCATTATAGCTAGGAGTACCATGGAATCAGAAATGATAGCACTAGATACCACTAGCACAGAAGCAGAATGGCTTCGAGATCTCCTATATAAGATCCCATTGATAGAAAAGCCTTTACCGGCTATATCTATCCATTGTGATTGTCGATCAGCTATTGATAAATGTAATCAAGAGAATGCTGATGTAAAAATAAATCGACATATGAAAGTGAGACATAGATCTCTCAGATATAAGATGAAAAATCAAATAATTGCCCTAGACTTTGTTAGATCCGAAAAAAATTTGGCGGATCATCTAACTAAAGGCCTTTCTAGGACAGTGGTCTTAGAATTGTCGAAGGGGATGGGATTAAGCCCATAAGAAAAATCACTGCAGTGGGAACCCAACCTCACGGAGGTTCAATGGGTAGAAACAAACTATAGTAGTGATTGAAAATAAGGAGCACTGAATAATGCTCCTGTCCCTATGATGTCAGTGCTTATTAAAAGCAAGGGGTAGGATGAGTTTAAAACTCTTAATAAGTCCAAGACCCATGAGGCGGGGTGTCGCATTGCTCATACCCCTATTAGTACTACATGTATAACTTGTAGAAACCCGATAAATGAGGCTGGTTCAAGGCGCAGTCCACCAAGTCCTCACGGATGTATACAATTGTACTAAGTGGAGGCTCAAACGGGAAGGTACCTACACCTACTGCGTAGTATAAGGAATCCAGCAAAAGTCTTTATTTATTTGAATTTAATTTTTTAATATTTGATGTTTTTAAAAACATGTGGGGGATTGTTGGTGAAATGTTTTGAAAAAACAGTCAATGAGCTGTCACTGCTTTGCAGTACAGTTGTTGTCCATAGAGCAGACCACCTTTTGCCCATTTGACCGTTGGGTATAGAGCAGACCACCTTTTGCCCATTTGACCGTTGGGTATATAGCAGATCACCTTTTGCCCATTTGACCGTTGGTAACCATCAAAGCCTTTGATGAGTATATGTTGGCTTTTCATCCAACGATCACATGGGCTCAAACGGTAACCCATGCACCAAATGCCCAATGGTTTGATGGCCATTTATGGCTACCCAATGGTTTGATGGCCACTTATGGCTGCCCAACGGTAAAACTTTGGGAAAAGCCTATAAAAGGCACTTGAGACCAATGCTTTGACATAGAAAAATTATCATATTCCACTCTAAAAATTCTGTACTATCTCTTTCTCATATTTTGGTCAAGAAGAAGTGCTGCGGTTCCGCTTCTTCATTTTCGGAAGTATTTCTTCTATCGGTTTTCTTTAGTGTCGCTAGGTTCCTGTAAGTCGATCAAGGTTCGCAAAGCCTTCTTGGAGCCGTGCTGACGAGAAGGAGGTCGCCTGACCGGGGTCGTCGTATCTCCGAGAACCATTGCCACGAGACCCGCACGAGGGGGGGCAATAAGTTTCTTGGGACAACGCCTAGCGTGCTTCGACCATCAGGCCAGAATTTCTAACTCCATTTCTTTGCTATTATTTAATCCATGAAAACAATTTGTATATATATATATATATATATATCACTTTTAGAAAAGGTCGGCAAGGTGAATGACGGTTCCATAGAACCTGCTCTACCTTGGCAAACCATTTCTAAAAGAACTATTGTGATTTTTGGATTTGCATGAAAAAAATACTCTTTGCTAAATAATATGAGCATATTAATAATTTGATTTAATCCCGATCTTGCCTGTTTAGAATGATTATTTTCCAACAAGCACCACCTAATCCTAGCCATCCACGATTCCCTCCGGATCTTTTTTTAGATTTTCTCCCTAATCCCGTCCCTGTTTCCTATCCGATTTCTCTCTCTAAAACAAATCAATATCGCACAGCTTTCTCTCTCTTTCCTCAATTCTCTCTCTTTTCCATATTTCTTTCTCTCTCTAAAAACTCTTTAATTTCTTTCTTTATCCATCAGCCCCGGTATGCAGCTGTCCGATCTCCTCACCCTCATGTCCCTCTCCTTCCTAAAACACCACAATCGATCACCTTATTTGTTCTCATTTAAAACCTGTGGTCCACCTTTTTAATACCTATTATTTAAACGAAAACCTAAGGATGTCCAGCTCATCCGAGCCCTGCGTGTATACGTGACTCTCATCCTCACGAGCTTACCCGACTTCCCCTCCGAGATCCCATCTCTCTCTCTCTCTCTCTCTCTCTCTCTCTCTCTCTCTTCGTTATCTCTCTAAATCTGAACCGAGATCCTCTCAGTCCCAAGCCACGATCACATTCCATTGATGCAAGATCTCACACTCTCTCTCTCTAGCTGATCATCTCCTTCTTTCTCTTCCTTACTATTTTCTCTCTCTAAATCTTTCGCGATCTCCATCCCCTCTCTTATGCATGAAACCCCATCACAATCGCCCCTTTGTAATGAAGCAAACCCATGCACCCAGCTGATCACAATATCAACTTCCCACTTTCTTCATCCCTTTCAAGTTTTGAAACTACCCGAGACCCAGTTAACCCTTTGTCTCTAATAACCCCATTTCCATCATTCTCTTTCGCAAATCCTTCCCCTTTATTTTCCCTTTACTTCATACCAATTGAAAACTTACCAAATTTAATGCATTGTGGTGCAAGCTGCAAATGCCTATAAGTAAGGGGACCTGGGCAAGAAGAAGAAGGACCCACCCCTCCCGCCAGGGAGGGGCATCCATTTTTCAAAGAGCTTTCATCACTTTTTGTTTGTAGAGCGGGTGCGAAGAAAGTGTATTGTAGTATTTCATTTTTGAAATGATGTTCTAAGCAGTTGGGTGTAATCGCATTCTTTAATTCAATAAAAGTTCTTTTGTCATCTTATTATTGTGCGCTCTTCTTTTTCTGCAATATTTTTATTTTTTTATTTTATTCGTACTTACACCATGGTTGGCTAAACTCTCCCCCACCAGGGAGAGGGGTTCGATGTCATAGTGAGGAGCTAACTTTATTTACTTGTATATTGCTCTTGTGCACATCTAAATGACTAAGTCTTTTATCACATTTGATTTCAATTCTAAATAGAGAAAAAGCTCATTCGTATTTTCATTCAATTGGGATTCGGGTGAAACTTCAAACTCCGATAATTAACCATTGGTTGAGTATACGAATTATTATTTTTTCTTATCTAATTTTTACTTTATAAATTCTCATAATTGAACTAGTTGTACTTCTTTACTATAAGAATGATTCTGTTCTTAAGATTGTGAGAGTATTATATAATGAAATTAGATAAAGTGTGCTTTCACTCTAAATCTTCAGCTTGAGTCGGTAAAACTTCCGTTCTCAAATGTGGATAAACAAGAGTAACATTACAAGAAAAGTTGACTCCGAACCATGGTTTATCAATCCCTTTCATGGGTGAATATTTCTTTTAGTCTATTTGAATTTTAATTATTAGTTTTATGCTTTTACTTATTAAAAAAATCATTTTCAAAACAATAATAAAAAAAAGGGTTATTTTGACTTTGCCCCCCAAGTTTTGCCTTGAATTAGACTTTACCCCCCATATTTTCATTAATTAGACTTTACCCCCCAAAACTAACTGTTCCGTCAGCTCACCATTTAAGAGAAAGGGTGAGCTGACGGAAAAGAAATAAAGTTTTGGGGGGTGAGTTGACGGAACAGTTAATTTTGGGGGGTAAAGTCTAATTAATGAAAATATGGTGGGTAAAGTCTAATTCAAGGCAAAACTTGGGGGGCAAAGTCAAAATAACCCTAAAAAAAATCCAAACTCCCTTAAGTTCAATCTAGCTTTACTTGCGATTTCTCTCCTTTAGGCATCACAATTACCTGTGGTTCGATCCTTACTTGCCCTATACTATTTAAATTCTCTGAATTATAATTGCAGATATTAGTTTTGATAATAGCTTTATTACAACGATGTAAGGATAAAAGTAATTATCAATCGGGCAAAAAACACAGTTTTTTTGCCCGATCACCCCAAGCTCCACCGGTTGAAAATATCCGATCTGTCAAACTTATCTGATCGATCAAATCTGACCGATCGGCCAAAAAGACTTCACCCAATCGACAAGTAGACAATCGGGTGAATTGCCAAAGGATCGGGCAAAAAACATAGTTTTTTGCCCGATCACCCCAAGCTCCACCGGTTGAAAATATCTGATCGGTCAAACTTATTCGATCGATCGAATATGACCGATCGACCCAAAAGACTTCACCCAATCGATAGGCAGACGATCGGGTGAGTTTCCAAAGGATCGGGCAAAAAATATAGTTTTTTGCTCGATCGCCCCAAGCTCTACCGGTTGAAAATATCCGATCGGTAAGAGATACCCGATCGGACAAATTTGACCGATCGACCGAAGATTTCACCCAATCCACAGGCAGATGATTGGATGAATTTCCAAAGGATCGGGTAAAAAATATAGTTTTTTGCCCGATTACCCCAAGCTCCACCGGTTGAAAATATCCGATCGATCAAACTTATCCGATTGGTCAAATTTGACCGATCGGCCAAGAAGACTTCACCCGATCGATAGGCAGACGATCGGGTGAAAAAATTTGCTTTTTGCTCGATCGCCCCAAGTCCTACCGGTTGAAAACACTCGATCGGACAACTTTGATCGATCGTTAAGAGATGCTCGATCGGACAATTTTGATCGATCGGCCAATGAATTCACCCGATCGATAGGCAGATGATCGGGTAAAATTCCCGAAGGATCGGACAAAAAACCTGGCTCTTTGCCCGATCGCCCAAGGTTCCACCGATCGAAATCACCCGATCGGTCGATCTTGACCGATCGGTCACCAGCACCCAATCGATCGATATTGACCGATCGGTCTCCAAAACCCGATCGATAAGTCTTGACCGATCAGTTGCCAAAGACCAATCAGCCAGAGACGCTCGATGAGACCTCAATGATGCCAGCCCTTGGCAAGGGGTTTGGATTTTGCACCTGGATTCCAAGTCAGCCAGATCAGCCTCTAGCTAACTTGGAGGGGGTAACTGTGGGTACAAATTTTGACCAACGCACCGTGACGGGACTCACCAGCCCTACCTGGGGGTCTGCCGAGACAACGACGGGACCCACCATCCCTGTTTGGGAGTCCGTCGAAACGAGGACGGGACCCACCATCCCTGCCTGGGGGTCCGTAGAGATGATGACATGACCCACCAGCCTTGCCCGGGGGTCCGCAGTAACAATAATGAAGCCCACCAGCCCCTGCCGGGATCCAGACGACAGCTGCAGAAAACCGCCCTCTACCTCGGTTCTCGTCCAAAAAACTCTATAAATAGCAGACCCGACAAGTGTAATCGATCGAATATCTGATTTCTGAATCGGACTTTCAAAAATCCAGAGCTCTGACATCCCAATCTTTTGATCTTCTTTTTCGAAGAAAAAGCAGTGACACTCAGCCTGTCGAGGTCACTTCAGTTCAAGTGTTAGCGAATTCAGGTTGCTCCTTATAGCACTGAGACGTAGGCTTCAGCTGAACTCCGAGATCACATCTTTTGTGTTAATCTACGATCACTCTTCTAATTTGAAGTTTAAACTCAGAAGCACCAATACTCAACACCCGTACCAATGACCTAGATAAACGTTCGATCAGAACTTCGACTCGACTCGATTGACTGGTTGGGCGGAGTCTTCGAGTCAGCACGGAGATCATCCCCCACATGAGGAACTCCCGCCACAAAGGGAGATCGGCTTTAGGAGGACGAAGGAAGGTATCGGCCTTCGGAGGACGATCGTGTGTCGGCCTCTAAGTGCCGATATGGGTATCAGCCTTTGGAGGTCGATACTTTTATCGACCTCGAAGTTCTGATGATCGGCCCCAAAAATGCCTCATGGGGCATATAGGGGGTATCTGCCTTGGGAGGTCAATACGGGTATCAGCCTTGAGGTGCCGATATCGGTATCGGCCTTGTAGTTTTGATGATTGGCCCGAGAAAGGCCTCCTGGGGCTGATAAGGGGTGTCAGACTTGGGAGGCCGATACAGGTATCAACTTCGAGGTGGCGATATAGGTACCCTTCAAAGGCTGATACCCCTATCGGCCTCGAAGTTATGATGATCGGCCCCAGAAAGGCCTCTTGGGGCCGATAGGAGGTGTCGTCCTCGTGGGGCCGATAGGGTGTATCGACATCAGGAGGCCAATAGCTAATCAGCCATGGAGATCTGATAATTGGCCCCAGAGAGGCCTTCTAGGGCCGATAAGGGTATCGGTCTTATAGGGTCGATAGGGTGTATCGGCCTCAGGAAGCTTATAGGGGTATCGGCCTCTGGAGGCCAATAGTCAATAGCCTTGGAGATCTGATAATCGGCCCTAGAGAGGCCTTCTGAGGCTGATAGGGGTGTCAGCCTTATAGGGCCGATAGGGTGCATTGGCCTTGGGAGGCCGATAGAGGTATCGACCTCTGGAGGCCGATAGCCAACCGGCCTTGGAGATTTGATAATCGGCCTCAAAGGCCCTTCTTGAGGCTGATCACTCGAGAATCAAGGCCGATAAGGTGTCGGCCATTAGAAGCTGTTGGACTCTAGAGATCGATCAAGTATCGACTGTTGATTTTGAGGGATCGGTCATGGGAAGCATGATTTCGTTCGATCCCTCATCTTTTGAGGCCAATTGTCGGTCGGTCGATCGGGTATCAACTGTCGATCATGTATGCTTGTAGAAGTAGTCATTGAAGGGGGAGTCACGTATCGCGGGTAGCCGCGGGTACTCAGCGTAGTGTCGATGGAGAGGCCAACGACGAAAGATAAGAATGATCACCGGTCGATCCTAGCCGATGTTTGTAGAGTGAAGGGGAGGAAGGTTTGATTACCTTTTCCCCCTAGTTGTTGTCGCATCGAAGAAGGGGAGGAAGGTTGATCACCTCCTCTACCCTTTGTTGCAAAATTGGGGAAGGCATTTCCCATCGTTGGATATCGGAGAAGAAATCAAAGGGGAAAGAAGGCTGATCTCCACCACTATATACTACCGCCCACCAAAGGAGAGGTTAAAGGGAATCGATAAGTTGTTGTCGATATCGGTCACCGATTGCTGATCTAGATCTAGTATGGGTGTCAGACTTCAGCTTTCATGGTATCGGCCTCAAATGGATGTATTGAGGCTTATAGGAGGATTTCTTGTCGATCAGTTGAGGACTTTAGGGGAAGAAGGGGATCGGCCACGGGAGGCCGATCGCGATCCGAGGTCAAAGTCGAAGGGGAAGGAGATCGGCCACGGGAGACTGACCACGATTCGAGTTCGAAGTTGAAGGGGAAGGAGATCGGCCACGGGAGGCCGATCACGGTCAAGATTGGATGATTCTTCACTAGGATCGGTTGCCACATGCCCTCTTGTGGCCGATCACTCATCCAGTTAAAACCTATTTTCATATATATATATATATATATATATATATATATATATATATATATATATTTACATGCATAATTTTTTTTAAAAACTGTTATGGGTTGATGTGCAAGTTGGGTCAAGTGGGAGAATTGTTGGCCTTTTGGCCCAACCCTTTAATGTGACCCAACTAATTATCATTAGTGGGAATGGTTACCATCAATTATTCTAACTGACGAATAAAGGGGTGGCCATATCCCTAAAAATGTGGGTTTCCTATCCATAAACCCACAACACTATTATGATGGGAAGTACGTGCAAAAGAAAATAACTAGAGCTCTTGGTCCCTTCTCTCTGAGTGTTTTTCATGTGAGATCCCATCTATCTCAAACACTACAAGGAATAGAGGAAAATCTAGTGGTCTTTTTCTCCGGAAAGAGTTGGACTATATCTCGGTCGAGTATCGCTATCAGCGTCAAGCAATCTCAGTCGAACATCGTCATCGTCGTCAATCAAAGGAGGGTCTCCACTGCAAGCTTGCCATTGGATTCCCATGGCCTCTGGTATAAATTCCTCCCGAAATTCTAACACACATAACATAGTGAAGTCTACGGACTCATATTCACCTTCTCTGTCTGACCTAAGGATTTTGATCATCTTTCCTAGCTGGTTTTTCATTTTAGACTTATAGGTAATGAACTTGGACGCACTCTTATTCTTATTCTTAAGGAGAAAGATTGAACATTGTCGGGAACAATCATCGATAAAAGGGATGAATTGTTTATTCTCTCCTCTCATTGTGTAACCCTTAAGGTCGCACACCTTTGAGTGGATCAAGTTTAAGATTTCTAGGCTACGTTATACACTCTAAAAAGGTTTCTTGACATATTTTGCCACTATGCATATGCCATACTTTCCATTTGAGGATGGAACAAATTTAAGTATGCTACCTAAGATAATTAGCCTTTTAAGTGATTCAATTTTTCTCTCTGCAATCAATCTCATAGGTACGCTCTCTTTCTTTCTCTTACTATTTCTCTCTCTCTCACCGTCAGACTCCCCCTTCTCTCTCTCTTTTTCTCTTACTCCCTCTCTGATATCTCATCGATTCTCTCTCTCTTCCCATAAATGTCTCTCTCTAACCCCCTTCTCATCACATCGTATCTCTCTCTAACTCCCCCTCACATCACATCGTATCTCTCTATCCTCCCTGATTCTTTCTTTCTCTCTCTCTCCGACGCATCATCACCCTCGCCCATTCTCTCTCTATATCACAAACGTCTCTCTTTCTTCGCATCACCCCCTATTATCTCTTTCTGTGTCTCTCTCTTTTTTCTGTGCCTCTATCTTTTGTTGCGTTTTTTGATGCCCTCGAAGGCGGCCGTTAGAGGACCAACAGACGCGGGCAACACTAATAAAAAAATAGAGGGCAAAGTCACCGAAGAAGTGGAAGTTGTTGGAGTGGCTATGTCAAAATAAGAAAAAAATATTAGTTGCCAAAAAAATAAAAAAATAAAAAATAGAGGGAAAGTCGCCGGAGCATTGGGAGTAGTTGGAGTCGGGTTTCCCCTTCCATGTTCTCTGCTCGAATCAGTCAGCCATGGAGTCGGACGGACACGGAAAGAGAAGGAGAGAGCGATCGAGGGAAGGATAATCGGGGGCCGCATTGCATTTGGGATCTTCTGTGGTATTGGAATGGCGGCGTGCAGCCCGTTGCAAGAGGTGTCCGGCGTGAAGCCCCTGTTCTTGGCGATCTACGCGACGGTGGCCGCCGGGATCCTCTTTTCCGCCCTCTTCATCTTCTCCGCTGGTGAAAACCCAATCCACTCCCATGGATCCTGGCTCTCCTCCGACTCTCCCCGTCTGCCCCGTAAATCCACTACCCTTGTCATTTCTTACGGAAATCCATGACCTGATGTCTGCTTTATGCATTGGAGTGTAGCCGGGGGATCTTCGAGCATTTGCATGAGATTTGACCGTATCTGATCGATCGAGGCTCTCCGTAGTAATCCCTCCTCCTAATCCTAGTGAATAATAATGATCAGACGAGAAAAATATGAATATTTTCTTCTTCAGCAGTGCAGTGTCTAACTTGTACATTCATGCACATCCACAGATCCTAATTTTTGCTGCACTCCCCTTTACTTAAATACAGTATGACTTGTATCCATTTTAATGAAGCTTGTCAATCTTCAAAGAAGAAGTTAATTTCTGGGACCTGAAAGCCTCTCCACACAATAGAGAAGGCTCTTCAAATGCACCCACCGCCTGTATTTCCTTAACTTATGCGACTTTGCTATCCCTTACTCCTGGATTTGATACCTCTCCACATTCCTTAGCTTTCTCCAACATAATCCATAATCATCACGCCGTCCGTATCCCATCTATTTGGGGTCGGCTTTATGAATCCTTTTTCACTATTCATTTGTGTATAGGGCTGCGGTATCTGTTGTCAATCAAAGTTTACCATCTCTTTTTCTACCACATGCCTTGGCTTTGTTCAACATCCAATGGAGACTACACGACCAATAAATGTGGCCCATTGACCATGATCGAGGTTATTGCTGGGCAAATACACATTCTCATCCAGTTAAATCCCCTTGTCATAGTGCGACTGCTGTAACTTGTAAGCCTGATTTTTTGGTTCCTCTTTTCTCAGTGACCTTTATCAAGGTCAGCTTGGGAAGTTGGGAGGCTTTTTCTTGCTATGATTTTTTTCTGATTGACGTTGTTCTGCGATGTGTTTAGGCAAACACATTGTCAATTCCAAGCATATATAGGTTACACTCATAACAAGTCAGGTTATGCTAATAACACTGTGAACCATGGTTTGTCTATACTTTGCTATAAAACTACATTTGCTTTAGATGAATAGAATGTAAAAGAGGCAAAACTGATTAGCATTAGTTTCTTTTGTAATGACAACCTACGTCTTTTGATCCCAAATTTCTGTGCGGGGGAGGCTGTGAGGCCATCTGAAAAAAAAAAAAACCTAGAAATTAATACAGATTGATTTTTAAGTTATTATAATATATAAATATAGATTAATTTATAATTTCGTGATTTCGGTCAAAATCTCAATCCATGGATGCAACTCCTATAATATCTCAACTATTGATGCATGCATGTCTCTTTAATAAGTAATGTGCAGAGTTTTAATAGATAAAACAGATTTTCAGTCGTATGTAATTGAATTTCAGCACCTACCAAGAGAGGGGAAATCACATGCTATCATCCGACCAAGGGTTCCAAGACATCAAACAATATTTCGATGATAATAAAAGAGAATTTAGTTTATAAATGATTATCGTAGCAAGCACAATAGTTCACAATCATGAAGTATTGGCCAAGTTTATCAAAGAAATATAGATCTAATTAAAGAATCAATGGGAGATGGAGACCTATGAAACCGATGATAATTTTAGCCCGAAGATAAGTAAAGGATAAGGTCGAGGGTAAACATGAGGGATGATTACGGCTAAGGAGCGATATTACCGTTAATCCGT
The DNA here is from genome assembly GCA_947650365.1 of Chamaelirium japonicum. Classification (NCBI taxonomy): domain Eukaryota; kingdom Viridiplantae; phylum Streptophyta; class Magnoliopsida; order Liliales; family Melanthiaceae; genus Chamaelirium; species Chamaelirium japonicum. The sequence goes on from OX393550.1 coordinate 62,132,619, forward strand.
ACCTCGGTCAATATCCGGTGTGTTCCCGATGTCCGATAGACAAGATGACGGAGGAGGGAGGGCAGTCTGGAAGACGGGGTAAAGAAGCTTAGACAATGATCTCTGAGGACGAAGAACCCTTGCGCTGATCTCTCGCGAAGACCGTAGATAAAATCGGGGCGGTAGATGAAGAAGCTTGCATAGGAAGAATATGCAAAGAAGCAAGGATGAAGATTCAAAGGTGATCTCTCGAACAAGCCAATGGCTCCGTTCTTGAAAATTAGGATTTCCAAAAGTCATTCAATAACCTCCCTCAATTAGGGTCTATGCAATCAAAATCGGGACTAGTCGGCGACTAGTCCCCAGGCGGCATTTTGCCGACCGATTAATTCCGATTCTGTCATTGCTGGGCGGAATCCCGACTAGTCCCCGACTAGCGACTGTCGACTAATCCCCAGGCAGCATTCTGCAAGCAAATTTTTTTTTTGCAAGGAGTCTTTGCAAGCAATTTTGTTTGGATTTTTTTACATTGGCTCAAAGTCTTGAGTCGCAAGACTCACAACTATGGATCTTCCTTGTAATCATCTGTTGAGCACCTGAGAATCTCAGATAAAAACATAGACAAATAATTATTGTTTGTTTGTTGATATCCATATAATCCTATAATCAAAATTGGGGTTGTTCATAAATTAAACATCATCAAACAAATATTGTTATGAATTCTTAGTTCTGAGTCTTCTGACATGGGCATGAAGCCAATACAATTGTGTTCTGTTACTTATGTATTTATACCCATTCTGTGAAGTGTGAAGTATGTATTGTTATTAACCGACTAATATCATATACTTATTGACATTTATGCTATTTCATATATCAAATATGTTTAGGGAGGGGGGAGGGGTTAGAATAAGATTTGTTTGACTAGTCCCGAATTAATCCCGACTAGTCCTAGTCGGCCCTTGGCCGACTAGGGCCGACTACCGACTTTGATTGCATAGATTAGGGTTTAAAGAGGCCTTAAATAGAAGGAAAGTAGAGAAGAGAAGAGAGAAAGAGAGAGATCACAGAAGAGAGAGAGAGAAGGGGTCGGGTGTGCGGACGAATTATGCGGGTAGGGATCCCGTGCGGGTAGGAGAAGGAAACGAGAGGGGTGCAGGCCGGGCTTCTTTCGGGCTTCCTTTGGGCCTCAAACGATCTCCATCGATTATCCATTGGTTCTAGATTAAATCCAATGGATATTATTAAAACCGACTAATGCGACTTAAAGCACTTTAGGCTCAAGTCGGGTGCGAACATCCTCCGCACCTAGGCTGACCTGAAATATAAAACTTAATAACTCTTGATCTGTTCATCGGATTTACAAGAAATAAAAAACAAAGTTGCAGATAATGAAAAGAGCTTTTCAACTGGGCCGACGGATTGTTGATCGGCGTCCTGGATCTCCGTAGAGATGCTAAAAAGCGAGCTGCTATCCTGAAATCCTGCACGTGCCTATGTCAAGTCTCCCGGACCCGAAAGAACTCGACTCCGCTCGAGTGGGGTCGGAATCAAAGGGGAAGTCCACACCGCAAAGAAGCATAAGCCGCAACTCATCGCCGCCCCACCCTCCTAGGTCTGGAGGTTCCGTCCCCTCATCAGCACAGAAAGACCTGAAACAATATCCAAATATCCTCCTCGGCACGTTAAACAGATTAAGTAAGATATCAACTTTATAGCCGTAAAAGAGTAATAGGTAAACAGAAGTAACAAACGACATATGAAGAGAATGGCTGCGTGAGCTTAATGTACTGCGGTTGCTTAATGTATTACGGGAAGTACCCTGCGCTTTCAGCATTCAAATGGAGTCCTATACTACTTAGAAGCTGCGCCCATTTGACTTTATTGCTATTATGAGATATAAACATGAGTTCACAATTCTTACCAATCATCTCAATTAAAGCTTGACAAAAAGGAAACAATGTGGATTCATGCAATAGTGATAAAAATCCGTAACTTTGCAGCCATGAAATTAAATCACAAGAGCCAAATTCTGGATCATCATTAAACTCTGCACTTGTTAATCTGGAAAATTGATGCAATGATGCTGATGTTTTGCATATAGTTATGTCATGGTCAGACACACAGCTCATATCAATGCAATCGATGAACATGCAGTATGACATAGAATATGATGCAACCTCGATAAGTTTTCTATTGATTCATAGGACTAGACTCTTTCTATTGATTCATAGGACTGGACTTGCATGCCCTGGTCACTAGGATGGTTCGGGCCTTCTTCTAACATCAGGCGAGCAGATGTAACAAGTAGATTCTCTCGAAGTCTAATGACTTTCCTCATGGGTGTGGGGTAGAGGGTGATAGCATACCCATCCTTAATAATGACGGTGTACGTATTACGCTTACCCTGATGAATCGAATCGCTATTGTATTGCCAGGGTCGCCCTAATAGTAAATCACACTCATCTAAGGAAGTCATATCACAGATGACTTCTGTGTAATAATCGATACCCACAGTAAAGTTGACAACACGTTGGTGGGTTACACAGATGGTCGCAGACTCTGTCAACCAAGAGATACTATAGGGTCTTTCAAGTTCGGTCATAATCTGTCCACGATCCTCTTGTTGATCACTTTCACAGTGCTTCCCCCATCGATCAATACACAACACTTGTGTTTTCCGATCATACCCACAGTTCTAAATAGTTCTAGTCTTTGATCCCAAGTGACTGAGGTACTGGAGGGGGTAATGGAGGAGACATATCCTCAGACATTCGACGTCGTTAGATCATCAACAAAGGAGCAATACATTCATCGCCCTCAAGTTCTACATCTTGAAGGTCGTCAGGCTCCTCGTAGTTATCGTCATGTCCTTTATCGTCTTGATCGACGAGAGTATTAAACTGTCGTCTTGGGCATTCAGTAAATTTGGGCCCGGGTTGGTTTTATTTAAAGCACTTGATGGCACTGGGATTAGGCCCAAGCATTCATTTCCCCTTGTCAGCCTAGGGTGGTGCAACAACCGGTGGGTTTTTAGGACTTTCAGCAAAAGGTTTCCTTGCAGGGATGGGTGGCCTTTTCTCGGGATCTATCATACGGAATTACATTCTAAGGAATTTCTCTTCACTTCTTGCGGCCTTGTTACTGGCCTCATCGACACTTTTGGTGTCGTGGAGGAGTAGGTCTTCTTGGATCTGAGGCTTCAGGCCTGCCAGATATCTAGCCACAGCCTGCTCTTCGGTTTCAGTTTGATCATTCCTGACCATCAGGTTTGTGAGCTCAGAGGTGTAGTCCTCGACGATCCTAGATTCTTGCTCGAGGGTTTGCAGCTTCTGGAAGATCCTCTTCTGATAGTCAAAAGGGAGAAATTTGCTCTTCAATTTCTTTCTCATCTTCTCCCAAGTTCTGACATTTTCTTTGCCTCGCCTTTGTCGGGTGGTTTAGAGTTGATTCCACCAGACCAAAGCGTGACCTTTCGTTTTAAGATCCACGAACTTGACCCTTCTATCTTCGGGTATGTTTTTCCAATCAAAATACTGCTCTACCCGATCGATTCACTCTAGGTAGATCTCTGGTTGACCTCTTCCATCGTAGTCACCGACTTCGATTTTTATCCCATAATCCCATTGTTCCTGCCACCTCTCTCGGTTCACAACCTCACCTTGTGGGTTCTCCCGATATTCTTGATCTACTCTAAGGTTCGGATTGACCCTTGGGTTCCTATTAGGAGGTCGTTGATTTTGTAGGAGGGCAACCAACAGTTTGTTGTTCTGTCGGGTTGCCGTTTGATTCTCAACCAGGACCAACATCATCCTCTCGAGCATCGTCTTAATCCTTTTGATGGAATCAGACTGCTGAGACTCATCTTGACTCATCATCTTGTTCAATCCTAGGTTCAAAGAGACTAGTCGGGATAGACTCAATGACAATGAAGCACCCAATATGATGCAATGAGGTGCCTAGATTATGTGGTGAGATGATTATGCAAAGTTACTCGACACAAACTTTCAAACACTCAAAACTGAAAATAAAATCCAAAAATCAGCAAGCATGCAATTTACTGCGTGATCGATTAGAGAATGAAAATCTTCTAATGTTGTGCTTTGATACCAACTTGATGCATGCAGGTCTCTTTAATAAGTAATGTGCAGAATTTTAATAGATAAAACAGATTTTCAGCCCTATGTAATTGAATTTCAGCACCTACCAAGAGAGGGGAAATCACATGCTATCATCCGACCAAGGGTTCCAAGACATCAAACAATATTTCGATGATAATAAGAGAGAATTTCAGTTTATAAATGATAATCGCAGCAAGCACAATAGTTCACAATCATAAAATAATTGGCCAAGTTTATCAAAGAAATATAGATCTAATTAAATAACTAATGGGAGATGGAGACCTATGAAGCCGATGATGATTTAAGCTCAAAGATAAGCAAAGGACAAGGCCGAGGGTAAACACGAGGGATGATTACGGCTAAGGAGCGATATTGCCGTTAATCCGTACCTCGGTCAATATCCGGTGTGTTGCCGATGTCCGATAGACGAGAGGCGGAGGAGGGAGGCGATCTGGAAGACGGGGTGAAGAAGCTTGGACGATGATCTTTGAGGACGAAGAACCCTTGCGCCGATCTCTCGCGAAGACCGTAGATAAAATCGGGGCGGTAGATGAAGAAGCTTGCGTAGGAAGAATAGGCAAAGAAGCAAGATGAAGATTTGAAGGTGATCTCTCGAACCAGCAGACGGTTCCGTTTTTTAAAATTAGGTTTCCAAAAGTCATTCAATAATCTCCCTCAAGTAGGGTTTAAAGAGGCCTTAAATAGAAGGAAAGAAGAGGAGAAAAGAGCGAGAGAGCGAGAGAGAGAGATCGCGGAAGAGAGAGAGAAGGGGTCGGGTGTGCGGACGAATTCCGCAGGTAGGGATCCCGCGCGGGTAGGAGAGAAGGAAAAGAGGGGCGCGGGCCGGGTTTCCTTTGGGCCTCAAACAATCTTCATCATCTATCCATTGGTTTTAGATTAGATCCAATGGATATTATTAAAACCGACTAATGCGACTTAAAGCATTTTAGGCTCAAGTCGGGTGCGAACATCCCCAGCACCTAGGTTGACCTGAAATATAAAACTTAATAACTTTTGATCCGTTTATCGGATTTACATGAAATAAAAAACAAAGTTGCACATAATGAAAGAGCTTTCCAACGGGACCGACGGATCGTCGATTGGCTTCCTGGATCTCCATAGGGACGCTAAAAAGCGGGCTGCTGTCATGAAATTCTGCTTGTGCCTACGTCAACTATGCTCATTCCTCCTAGTTATGCTGCACATCCACCTCAATATCCTCATCTTGCCACGCTATTATTGTGCATTTGAGCACTCGTTATGGCCTAAGATTTTGAACCATACACCATTTTGGGCCTTATTATTATCGTCTAAAATTTGCCCAAGTCTTAAAAGGCAAGCGTCGATCACATAGCACGACTAAAACTCCTTTCCACTTCATTCATTTACCTATAGTTCTAATGGTTATATCATCATCTATCTCTCTCTTCTTCCATGTAGTATATCAAAGATATTAAAGCAATTCCATTGTTGTTTTCTTGTCCATTAACACATCTAATAAGTCTTCATTATCAATACTATATCCATTAAGCTTGCATTCCATATATTACATTTCACTTCTACTAATCTTATGTCTTAATTTTCCAAAGCTTTCCTTCATAATATTAATTTATCATTCATCCGCATCCTTGTCCCATTAATTAAGACTACATCATCTACAAACAACATACACCTTTGTACTTCTTCTTGGATAATATTTGGTAAGTTCATCAAGGACGAGTAAGAAGATATGAGCTTAGTGTTGAACCTTGGTGAAGTTCTACGGTAGCTGAAAACTCATTTATCTTACCACAACTTCTTTTCATGCTAGTAGTTGGCCCTTCATACATGCCCTTAATAATTTCGATATAACCTTGAGGAAGCCCTTCCTTTTTAAGCACACCATATTGCTTCTTGTTCTACACTATCATAGGTTTTCTTTAAGTCAATAAAAACCCTATAAATATTATTTCTGTTCTCGTAATATTTTCGTTTAGCCTCCATTTTTGACCATCCTAGCAGTATTCCGAGTTGGTTCTCTGACATTCTTGTCATTTTCCCCATCAGGGCCTAGTGCCTTTACCTTTTTGCATCATTTTCAAAGCTGCCACAGTGCCACCATTTTCTTTAATTGACGAGATGGTAAACATGCCAACTCCTCGATTGTGGTTTTTCAAAATAAACATAGCCAATAGAGTTTTTCATGTCTTTCTAATCTCGTTATCCTTCATTAGAATTGTATGGCCATCACTCTTGATGCACCTAATTTGATTTATATCTCTATTCTTTCTTCCCCTTGTCCTAGCTAATTTGTATATTTCTTTCTCACCTTCTTTGAAGCCTAGCTTGTTAGACAAGTCATCAAATCTTTACATATTTCCCCTTACTATCTCTCTTTTTAGCAACCTTATTATTCTTATTATTATTTAATTTTTAAATTCAATGTATTATGTTATCTGCCATTCCTTAAAGTGTGAAAAATTTATTTGATTACCTTTTGCTCCTCATCATTCCACCACCAGGTCTTTTTATCCACACATCGTTTACCTCTAGATTATCCAAGGACCAAGAGCTTCTCTAGCATTCCTCTTAACACAAGTTATAATCTCATCCCCCATCATATATGATGAACTTATCAAAATCCATTCAAGCCATAACTTACCAAAATTAGTTTTTATGTTATTGTAAAAGAATGCAACTAACTAACTCATGGTTTGAGAATTTTACCGGAACTTGAACCAGAATGGGTGAAAAAATTGGATTTTTGGCTTTTCCAAACTGAACCCATCCATCGAAAAAAAAAAAATCATTTCGGATCTTGTTCAGCTTGATTTGGTTGTTTTGGATCTGGTTTGGGTCAATTCAACTGAATTAGATATGAAATGATTGAACCTCTACACAAATGTCCTCTTCGTGACATGTCTCAACAAACTAGCCTATAATACAAGACACTAACACGAATAATGCCAAGCTAAGCATTGTCACCATGGTGGTACATTACATTATTAATGTAGTCACATATCCGTTCGATGGCAAGCCATGCTTTGATGAACTTTGTAGTAATATGGGGTATTAGGGACAATATTACATCCATGAGTTGATAGTTTGTTAGTATATATTGCTATGACTTGTAGTTGGTGTAACTACTCCTTCATTTCGATAAAATTAATTCAAATCTACTTCCATGAAGATTGAAATGTGTAATTTCCTTTCTGTAGGCACAAAATAGCCTTCTTGTTTTTCAGTACTCTTATGTTTTTTCCTCTTTTTATTTTTATCGCTTTTCTTATTTTCCTAAATATTTATTTATTTTACTATTTTTTATTGTAAATGTGTTGTTATTTTTGATAGTTTCATAGATGAAATGGCTGAACAGAATCCAAAGTGATTGAAATAGCCAACACATTTTGTGTTGCCTCAAGGCAAAACCAAATGAAACCCAAAATCTGAAACCTTAACCAAAATAATTATCGACCCCCCTCCCTTAAATACCCTCCAAAACTAGAGTAATTGGAAATTGCACCATTTGACGACTTCATTGAATTTTTTTTGTTTGAGGTTTGTCCAATGGCCTTGCAGCGCTTTGCTCATTACAAGGCTTGTTGATGCAGCATGATCAGCACCATCAGATCATCGCCGCATCTTCAATTCGTCGCCAGAGAGTTTTATTTCAGTCGTTTTATTTTATGCACATAAGACATTATCCATATGAGGACTTGTAGCCGTTTATTTCAGTTTTTGGCCCATTTTCTATGTTTTTGGCCTAATTTCTGCACTTAATATTAGTTATGTTCTTGCCCAATTCATGGGGGATGTCCATGATCTCATCCGAGGGATTTTTGGATTGAATCCGGGTCTTCTCGGGTGAGTTTTCTGCATTTTATTAATAAAATCTAGGTGTGTGTGTTTGTGGGGTACCGATGGACAAGATTATGTCTCGAAACCGACAGTTGGATAGCAAAATAACTTAAATTTGATGATGTGGCATCAATTGGGCTTCAATTAGGGCTATATGGGCTTATTTTAAGCCCAAAGGGGCTTCCCATTGAGATGCCCCCCCCCTCTTCCCCCCCCCCTTTTATCTCTTTTCCCGTGAACCACCAGCGCCCCCCCTTGTCCACGCGAAAACCAAGCCGCCCGACCCCCTCTTTCGTCCCCTCTCTTCACTCTCTCTTCTCCCCTTATTTCTCTCTCTTTTCCCTTCCTTTCTTGGCCAATTGCAGCCCCACCATTCCCTCATATTTCTCTTTGATCTCGGCCATCCAAAAAGAAAACCCTAGTTCTACAAAAAGGGGAAGATAGAAGAAAATTTCAGATTTTAATGCTTGCTGAATTTTGTGCCTCTTCGTGAGGGCTTCCCGGACCCTCGCCGCATCCGCGACTTCGCCTCGCGAAGGCCTTGGCTTGTTCTTCCGAAGGATCCGGCTTCTCTCGATGTCCGGCCTTGCTTTGTGTGCGGGATCATCGGCGCATCCTCGCATCGACCCACGGCGGAAACCCCAGGCACTATCTATCCGTTTATCTTATTTTTCCTTCGCATCCGCATTGTTTTCCTTTGTTTTCATTGCCTCCGCTCCGCATCGCAGCCGTAACCATCCCGTTTCATCTCTAGTTGAAGCCCTAATATATGCCTAATCATTATATTTGAAATCTTTAGTCTGTTGGTAACCCTAGCAAGCATACTTAGCCTATTTTCTAGTAAAATCTGATGCAAACCTCTCTCTTAGATTCGATATCTATTGCTGTGATTTAAATTATTATATGCTGAATTTTGTTTGGTGATAATATTGCATCTTATCTTGTTAGATCTTAAGCCCTGCTTTATGTTGAATGCATAGAATCTTAGTACTACGTGAAATAGCTTATGTTTGCTGTCTTTTGGAGTCATATGACGCTATATTGATAATTAAATCTTAGTTGTTGACCAAAGGGAAACCTTAAAGGGCTTAAGATTGTAGTGCACCTTACCGGAGCCTGCATCACTTGTCCTCATGTTTCATAGGGATAGAAAGTAGTCATTGTAGGTTGGAATCATTGCTTGACTTTTCTTTTAATCACAACATTTCTGAAACAACCCTTTATATCGCTATTTGCTCTATTTGTGCTGGAGTTGATACAAATTTATGCCGTTATTCTTTAATCACACACACACACACACACACACACACACACACACACACACACACATATATATATATATATATATATATATATATATATATATATATATATATATATATATATATATATATATATATATATATATATATATAGCAATTCCTCTCCGAGGAGGAGAGGATGGGGTTAATCCAAACCCTGAGCTAATTTATTAAAATAGAAGCAAAAATTACAAATTACAAAGCAAAGGGCTTATCTCCTTGGATTGTCTGGGGGAGAAGCCAGCTGACCAGCTTCTAGAGTACAATCAGAATTTTATGTAATTGAAGGTGTCTTACAATACTTGTTTGACTCTAGGTAACACTTGTGGTGGTACATTCTCCAGGTTTATGTTAGTTATTATTGATTATTAAATGTTGATTCCTTTCTAGATGTAGATTCTACTAGCCTGGGGAAAATGAGCAACTTTTCCGAGCCAAGTATGAATACCACTTTATATATTCCTCCTGCAACAGTACGTGGGGCTCCAGAAACTCAATCCCAATCTCAAAACCTATTGAAAAGGGCTATATGGGATGTTCCTGTTGATACTGAAATGCCAGATTTGAAGTCCTTCCGGCTTACAAAGGAGATGGTGAAGTATAGGGCAGAAGATAATGTCATCATTGTGACTTTTGGGAACTATGCATTCATGGACTTCATCTTGAACTGGGTGAAGCACTTGACAGATCTCAATGTGTGTAACCTTATTGTTGGTAATTTTCAAGTTCCTTTGACATTTTCAAAACCCTTCTAGGGAAACCATCATTTCTTGGCCTTTCTATACAATACTATCTTCTAGATGTTTTTATCAACTTAACGAAGTCCAATAACATTTGTACAGGTGCAATGGACACCAAACTCTTGGAGGCTCTCTATTGGAAAGGAATTCCTGTTTTTGACATGGGCAGTAATATGAACACAATTGACGTTGGTTGGGGGTCACCTACATTCCATAAAATGGGAAGAGAAAAGGTTTTTCTGATAAATGCTCTTCTGCCTTTTGGATTTGAGCTGTTAATGTGCGATACTGACATGGTTTGGTTAAAGGTATATGTCATTTGTTATAGCTGGTTCCTTATTTGCAGCCTCAGTAGTGAGATTTTTTGAAACGTCGCTTGTTTTACTTCGGAATCATGCTGACACTGAATCTTGGTACTCACCTCTTTTAGCTAATAGTGTAAAGATTTGTATTTATCATTTTTTCTGCTTGCAAATTATATCCTTTATCGAGGAATTTTTGAAAATGAGACTTTTATGTCGGTCTTTTTTAATGTTCTAATGAAGGCTAATGTGTTTTTGAAGTAGCCTAATCTATGGGGTTTATCCTGCAAAATGATATCCCATGTTGTACAAATTTCGTTTTGATATAAGGAAATGTAAACTGCTGGAAATTCCAATATTCAGAACTAGCTTGAAGCTTTCATGGAACAAGATCATTTTTCAGTCTTTTGAATGGTCTTTCTTGCCTCCTGATTACATAGGCATAAATTGCATAACCAACAAGGCGGAGCTCGCCCTACCCGCCAACTGGCCTTTTATGTTTCTTAAGGTTCCTCTCTTCAAGTCTCTTGTCAAGTTGTCATGGTCAGAATTTTTGCACCAATCTTAGAGGGTTGACGCTAGGTTGATACCCGTTGGAAAATCCTTATCAATCTTTTGTGGAACCTTTTTAATTGGGGTTATGTTCTATATTCGAAACCATCTTGATGGTATAATACTTGGATGATAATGATGATTTGAGAAGTCTTTGTGGGTTCCTCTAAACTGGATTTAAAGAAAAACCCTTATCACTATATGCAACGTTTCCTGCATTATTATCGTAATTTGCAAAGAACCAATTATCTTTCTAATTGGCAAAACTGCCATTGCTACAGCTGCCTCAACCAGATAAGTCAAGTAGTTTATTTAACGAAATCAAGTGGTGGTCATTTTTGTCATGTGAAAAATTAAGCATTGTTATACCGAACCACCTTCCTCTACTGGTTTCTTAGTTTGGATGCATGTGCTTGTTCTTTTTCCTTCCACTGAACGGGCCAAAGTTACTGCTAGATGCTCTGTGTGTTACTTTGGGTTATAATCTTCAGCAGAATATCTAATCTAGTTGCACATCAATTGCGTGTTTTCCAAGATGTAATCTTCTTTGAGCAAGTACTGTATAATGCCTTATCCTCTTCCCTTTCTCTTACTGAGGAACATTTTACTTTTTGTGATCCTTATCCTCTCTTACTGTGATTTCCATGTCTGATCAATCCTCACTTTCCCTTCTTACACCTACAATTACTTGTGTATAATTGTAGATCCATTTCCTGATCCTTACATGATCTGCTTTTATTTCCTTTTCTTACGGTGATGTTCCTGCACCAGCCACATAAGCACGTCAACATCCATATGCCTTGCACTACCGTATACCACCAAATAAACTTTTTTACCTTTACTCGTAGCTTTTTTCCAAGCTTTTGGTGCTTCCTTGTTGGTATTCAGTTATCATGAACCACAATCTATTGTGAAGTTGTCACGACTTGGTGGCAAGAGGCTTTGGTTAAGGAACTTGCTGCACTTGAGAAGACTCACACTTGGCATCTTGGTTCGTTGCCGGTTGGGAGATACCTCCTTTTGTGCATTGGGCTTAAAAGAACAAGGCTCACTTGATGGCTCTAATGCGATGGTTTAAGCAAGAGTATGATATTGACTATGAGGAGACCTTTTGTCATGTCGCCAAGATTGCAATTGCGTGGTTGTTCATTGTTACTTTTTCTAGGACTTCATCATCCTCCCCAGAATGTTTGTCATCATTGTTGCGATCTTTATGTTCTCAAGCATGGTCTTGCTTAATTTGTGAAATTTAATCGGGTTGGCTCTTGATGTAGGATTTTTAGAGTGATCATGTTATATTTTCATATTGGTCTTCTTGGGGTCGGGCCATTCTACTATATGTCGATGGTATGATTTTTACAAGCAACTTCTCTAATCAGATTCAGATTATCAAAGCGTGTCGATTTGATATGAAGGATCTTGGTTCCCTATGCTACTTTGTTGAACTTGAGGCTGTTATGTTTCGCAAGGTTGACTTTGTCAGCAAAAACACACCGTCAATTCTATATCTTGCGCTTATGTGATGTACAAGAAGATTGCGCCGCTACCTAGTCAGCTTCATTAGAAGCTTCGACTAACTGATGAGGAGCTAGTTTAAGATCCAACATGTTATTGTCTGTTGTTTGGAAGTCTAGTGTACCTAGCAGTTTCTCACACACAAGATGAACATGGTGGAGTGAGGATGCAAAGTGGGTGTATGGTATAGTTATGAGCGAAAGGATGTGGAGCGAGTACATTAGAAGTAGAGAATTTGCACCTTTTGAGAACAAAGTGATGAAGAATTGATTAAGATGATATGAACATGTGCATTGAAGAGCGGGAGGCTCTTGTGTAAGAAATTTTTATTAAGGGCAAAAAAGATGAGCAAAGGACCTAACATAACATGAATGGATGTTGCGAGAATTTTGAGACAATCTTTTATAGTCAGCACAAGGCTTGACAATGGGTATACATAGAGGCAATGAGTAGACCATCTTGTGTTTTCAGGACATGTCAACCACTGTTCCGTCCATAGCGTGTTTGTCTTTGTTGAGTCTTGTCTTATGCCAAATATTGGCTTTTTGTTTGTGGGTCTTTTAGAATCTTGTTGATTATTCATTTTGTGAAGTGAGTTCTTTGGGTTTTATATTCAAGTAATTTTGTTATGATGGACCTATTTGATTTATGTTACCATAACTTACATTCTGTGAAGCACGAATGCTCCATACCCCCTCTCGTATCGGTGTCGTATCCATGTTGGATATGGATACAGTTCGGCTGGATACCATTGTAAAGTATTCAAAATTAAAAAAACAAAAAAGAAGTATCTGAATACTGCGAGATACGAGACCGATACGATGTGATACATTTGGGATACGTATTGTATCCTACGTTTGGGATACGACGGACCGAACCAGAGAGAGAGAAAGTGGAGAAGGGGGAGGGGGATCTGCGATTATTTCCTGGTGGCTGTCAGGGTGATGGCCAGCGGCCACACACCCACACACACCGAGAGAGGGTGGGGATAGAGGAGGGTGGGGGGGGGGGGGGGGGGGGGGAAGGGGGGTGGGTTGGGATCCTGCGCCGGTGTCGTTGGCTAGTGATTGGGCCGGATCGGGGTAAGGGATGACGGTTGGTCGGGGCGGATTGGGTTCGATTGGGCGATAGTGTGCCGACGATCGACGCCGGCAAAGCAGAGGGAGGGAGAGATGGTGAGAGAGAGAGAGAGTAAGAGAGAAAAAAAGAGGGAGGCCGGAGGGGGCCTTACCTTACCTAGGTAGCGGCGACCATCAGACAGCGTCGACAAAACGAGAGAGAGAGAGAGAGAGAGAGAGAGAGAGAGAGAGAGAGAGAGAGAGAGACGGTAGAGAGAGAGCTCGGGTGAAGAGAAATGTGAAGCTGAGGGGTAGATTTTAAAGAGGGGATGAGGGCTTTGAGCCGTTGGATGGTGAGGGCGTGGAGGGTTGTGATTGGTTAGGTGTGGGGTGGGGGCCCAGCTACGCTTCCCACCACATTCTCATCCTCTCTTATTTGTTTGTGTGGGATCTTGGCAGTGAGTCGGACTGAATCATAGTAAGTGACTTTGGGGATTTAATGATGTCAAGGCTGAACTGGGGAGGGGGCCACCTGGTCGTGCCTATTCCACACAACTCTCTTCAAATAGGGAGGGGACACCTGGTGGTTCTACCCACCAAGTAAACTTGGTTTTATAATACCAACATTAGAGAAAATAAAGAAATTTTTTATAAAAAAAATATTTAATAATTGCCGTATCCCCGGAGTATCATATCATACTTTTCCAAAAATTATCGTATCTCCGTATCCGTATTGTATCCGTATCCTGTATACATGTCTGTGCTTCACAACTTTAAATGCTAGGAGCGGTGTGTAATGTGGCTTGGCACATTGTAGAGGCAAGTTCTCGGCAAGGAAAGATTGGAATAGAAAGTTCAATATTTTTGTACTCATATGAATAGAGACTATACTATGTCAATATTAGGGGATATGCCGTCACGGAATTTGTTATATCTTTTTAATAGGCATACGAGTTTGGTTCTACGATCTCTACGTTTTGGGCACCTTGGTAAACAAGAATTATGGGCTCAATCCCATAAGTGATGCAAATATAAACTATAAAATTATTTATAGGTTCTAGTGTTATACACAAACTATTCTTATAATCATGTGAAATGATGATCCAGATACATTGTAGTCTGGAACAACACTTGGAAAAATCATTGCACCCCCCTTCATGGCCCTCTTCTAAACTCTATAAACTGAGTGACAAAGAATAATAGGACGAGATCATCTACTTATTATGATAATAATCTTGCAACAATGTTGCTCTTTTTTACTGAAGTTCATCAGATTGGGTGTGCTGTTCATACATAAATTGAGCTCTTATTTTTTAAGCGGCCAGGGATGAACTGTTAGCCACCTGAAAATCCTTACATGTCTGGAGGAAATGAATCAAGGTTTCAATGTACACTTATGATGTGAGAGTTATCCTTGAATTATACAACTTTTCATTTCAGGATACAAGTAATCATGGCTTATTATTTTGGCCGAACAAGCTCTTATCTAGCAGGAACGAACACTATTGGTCATTAAGGTTCACTGGAGAACTGTCGTAAACTAGTTGTCTAGTATTTACAATGCAGTATCCTCAACCACAATGATTAATCTTAAACCACTGGTGGTAAAAGGTCTTGTAGTCTTAATAAGGTCATTTTATATAAAGTTTCTTTTTTTTCAATTTTTTTGACCTATTTAGTGTCAACTATGTTTTGTGCTTGGAACAGAATCCGCTGCCGTATCTTGCTCGTTTCCCTGAAGCAGATATTTTAACATCAAGCGATCAAGTAATACCAACGGTAACTGATGACAGTTTAGAAGTCTGGGAGCAAGGTGAAATTTTATAGAACTTTGAAATGCTGATGATAGTTTTTGTCCATTCACTTTTGATTCTATAGAAATTTATACATATTTATTCTTTCCATTCACTTTTGATTCTTTACAAGCCGTCTATAGGATGTTTTTTAATTTGTAACTTCTTCCATCATGTCACTTTCAAATCCTATAGAAATACAAGACAATGTGAAGTCTCACTCATGTTTTTTTGGGTACAGCTATACGGTTCATAATGGATGTATTAACTTTTCAGGTCACTAAAGCTTTATATCTATCTTCAATACACTCACTGTGGGCATCGAAATTAGCCCTCGGGTCGAACCCGACTTGCACACACAAAATGGGCCCGCACTCAACGGCCTTCGGGTCGAACCCGACTCGCACACATAAAATAGGCCCACACACAACGGCCCGCACGCGAAACCCGGCCCACACACAACGGCCCGCATGCGAAACTTGGCCCGCACACAACGGCCCGCACGCAAAACTTGGCCCGCATGCGAAACTTGGCCTGCACACAACGGCCTGCATGCGAAACCTGGCCCGCACACAACGGCCCGCATGCGAACTTAGGTCGCACACAACGGCCCGTAGATAAAAGGCAGCTGACCCAAAGCAAACGGGTCCCACCGGACCCGCAGCTCGAACACAAAGAGGGGGGCCACCGGCCCCCCCCTTCATAGAAAACCGTGCCCTCCTCCTTTTGGGAGGTGGGGCCGGCCATAAAGGAAAAGAAAAAGAAAAAAAAAAGAAGAAAAGAAAAAGAAAAGAAAGAAAATCCAAACCGCCTCGATGCGGGGGGAGGTGGCGTGGACGTCTGCACAACCACAGATCCACGACGATCCCTCGATCCGACGGACAAGATGACGTCGTGTCGCCATGCGATCTGAAAGTGCAAAGATAACAACTCAATCTTCAAAGATCAAGTCACATCTTGCCCGTAACCACCCCAACTAAAAAGGAGGGGATCGAGTTTGTTTCCCCAAATAAGGGAACGATATCTTGATGGTTATGGGGGGAGATATTGGATGAAACAAAAAGATTTCAGCCATATCTTTCCCAACCGCCCCCCTTTGCCTATAAATAGAAGAAGGGGTGGGGGAAGGCATCAAAGGTCCGAAGGCTGAAGACGAAAGGGCTCTGCAAGAGAAGCTCCAACGCTTGAAGACCGAAGGCTTCACGAGGCACGACAAGCACGTCCTACGGGAATACTTGGCCGTTCAAGTCCTCATCAACGTGAAGACCTTGCACTCGAAGATCAAAGCTTCGACTCTTTGCACGAAGAAGAAAGCTTGGAGAAGAAGACCCGGAGTCGTCGTCACCCCGACTTCTCCAACGATCTTCATCAACTCCGAAGACGCCATAAGCAAAGGCCGAAGAAGAAGATCGAAGCCGACAACACCCGTCGTCTTCAACAAAGGTGTCGACTCCTCGCACGAAGAAGAAAGCTTGGAGAAGAAGGCCTGAAGCCGGTGCTACCCCTGCCGTCTTCGTCAACAAAAACTGACGCTACAACCGTCGCACGGAGATCGGTGCTACCCCCGCTGTCTTCATCAACAAAAGCCGACGCTACAACCATCGCATGGAGATCGGTGCTACCCCCGCCGTCTTCACCAACAAAACCGACGCTATAACCGTCGTACGGAGATCGGTGCTACCCCCGCCGTCTTCACCAACAAAGCCGACGCTACAACCGTCGTGCGGAGATCGATGCTACCCCCGTCGTCTTCACCAACAAAAGCCGACGCTACAACCGTCGCACGGAGATCGATGCTACCCCTGCCGAAAAGCCAAGCCGACGCCACAACCGTCGCGGAAGCCAGAAGAATAAAGAAGCCCTGAAAAAGTAGCCATCGCCGTTCGAGAAGATCGAGTCAAAGCTAAAGCCAAAGCCAACGCGAGAAGCCAAAGCAAACGCACCGGTAAAGCCCGCGCCAAAGCAACGCACGTGCCAAAGCCAAGCAACTACGACGGTCACGAGCAAAGCACCGCACGTTGTAGCCGATACGACGCGAAGTCCGGAAGAACTAAAGCATCGCAAGCCTCTACACGCCTACGTTCAAGCGCAAGTGCCAAAGCAAAGCAAACGCCAGAGCCACGCCAAAGCAACGCCAAAGCCGAAAGCTAAAGCCAAAGCCGACGCCAAAAACACGATCGACGCCGCGAACCGACGATCAAGGACGCCGAGGTCTAGCAAGGATCGAGGGAGACACGAAGACCGAGGAAAGAAGCCTCAAAACCTCCCTAGCCGAGAAAGCGCGAAGCACGGACGGGACAAAATCAACGGCCGATATTCCTTAGCCTCTCAAGAAACCCTCACCCTGTAAGGACCTCTGTCCTGGGCAACCCGTTCAGAGCTCTCGCACGAATATCACGTGGAGACGCGGATCAAAGGGACCCTCTAGAGGATCTCTCCCACAATCTCCTGATCAAATATTCGCCGCACCCGTACTCGCCACACCCGAGCCCCCGGGTCCCCGGCCACTCTATAATCTCGTGTGATTCGCAATAAAGACGACCCGTATCTTTTTCTGCGCATACACTCACACAAACACGCAAGCCGACATGTACCTTCTCCTTTTAAGATTGAAGTTAGGGAACTGCCATAATGTATGTTTCCTACGTGATGTTGATCAATTGATGAAAATATAAAATAATGAACTGATAACATAAAAAGGAAGGGAGAGAATTTTGTCGTAGAAATGTTAGGACACACAATACACATGATATTTTCAACAACTGTGGTTATGAAGTAATTCCTTGCCTCCTACCTCTTTAATATGGAATATTTTTGGTTGAATGTGAGCCTTTGTTTTTTATCAACGATATTGATTATGAGGGCATCTCTATTATATGATAATAGACGGGCTTTTTGTTTTTGCTTCACATCCCATGAGAATATTTTTATACACCCACCGTAAGAGTGGTTGTACAATACCCACCTCCCCATTCGCCCCTTAAGCGTTATATAACTAGCCCCATTTGAGTTTTATCATTTGACCACTTTTACCCACCTCCCCACTGGCCCTCCCAAATAGAGATTCTGTGGTGATGGTCGTGGTGGTGGTAGTTGTGGTGATGGTGGTGCCTACCACGAAGGTGGTGATTATGGTGGCGGCGACAGTACCTAGGGGTGGAATCAAAGGGGGTCGTGACCTCGTAAAACTGGAAAAATACTCATTGGTCGCAGCAGATTCAGCTGAAGATTTCTGGACATGGCTCCTTAATCCTTTGAGATTTCATTAAATGACCCTTGTGACCCATACCTCACCCTACGAGATCACGTCGCTGAAAGCCTGAAACTCCTTCGCTGCACATCATCCTTATTGAATCTCCAGTAGGCAGTAGGACATCGCTTTATTAGACTACATAATTGGGATTGGACAGGTCCACGACTATGAGAAGACTACACGAGAGGAGTCCAAATCCCTCAGTAATCAAGATCTCCCCTGTGTGTGCGTGCACGCGCGCATGTGCGTGTGAACTGATCACATAAGGAGCTGGACGTGGCAGTTCGGGTGGTTCAGATGCCTTCTCGCTTTGCTAGAGAGTGCATGATAGGTTGGTGGGAAGGAATATGGAGTAGGGACCAAATCAAGTCGAAGGACGTATATTCACAGATCACGATCATAGGTTCTTGCTTACCCATTTGACTTGTCTAATTCTTGTCTCCCTGTTGCTGCTTATTGTTCTTGATCTAGGAAGCACCGATACGGATACGGGGATACGGATACGGGGATACAGATACGGTACGACGGGGATACGTTTGTAATTTAATATATATATATAATATTAATAATTAAATATAATAATTTTTGTGCTAAAATATGAATAGTAAATAGTTTGAAAACAATTGTACCTTCAATCCGTCCAGTAGAAGAACAATGTGGATTTCAGCCAGATTGTTAGGGTTTCGGCGGCTGAAACCCTAACAATCCGAGCGAATCTCACTCTAGGTTTTGGATTTTTAAAAAAGTCCTTCGATCATACCTTCAATCATGTGATTTGATAAAAAAAACAGAAAAAGTAAATGTGCCTTCGGTTTGTCCAGCAGAAGACCGACAAGGTGGGTTTCAGCCTAATTGTTAGGGTTTCGGCCGAAACTGGCAAGGTTTCGGCAGCCGAAACCCTAACAATCCGAGCGAAACTCACTCGAGGCTTTGGATTTAAAAAAAAAAGTTTCGATTATGCCTTCAATAATGTGATATGAAAAAAAAACCCAGAAAAACAACTTTGCCCTTCAATCCGTCCAGCAGAAGACCGAAAAGGTGGGTTTCGGCCGAAACGGCAAGGTTTGGCGACCGAAGCCCTAACAATCCGAGCGAAACTCAGTCCATCCAGTAAAAAAGAAGAAGAGGAGAAGAGGAGAAGAAAAAAAAACCCTGAGCATTGGTCGTCGTCGCCTGGTCGGTGTGGTCGCTGCCTCGTCGTCGTCGCCTAGTCGGTGTGGTCGCTGCCTTGTCGTCGTCATCTGGTTGGTGTGGTCGTCGCCTGGTCGCTCCCCCTCTCTTGCTCTCCAAAAAGGTCGACCACGGGATCTCAGTCTGAGCGATCTAAGGTTAAGTTATAACCTAAAAAAATCACAGCCGTCCGTTACACCAGTTGACGTGGCATCCAATTAGTGCGATTCACCAGATGGGTTTGACCCATTATCACTTACACCCCCTCATGTTTAAAACCCTACAAATCCCCCCCTTTATTTTGAAAAACACACCATTTGCACCCCCTCCTGGTTCTGTTTTGGGTTTTCAAACTATAGGGGGTGTAAGTGATCATCGGTCATAATACATATGTATAATACTATATATTTAGACCCAATACGTATCCCCGACGTATCGGGCCGTATCCTCGACGTATTGAGCCGTATCCCCGGCGTATCGGGCAGTATCCCCGGCGTATCGGGCCATATCCTCGACGTATCGAGCCGTATCCCCGGCGTATCGGGCCATATCCCCGGCGTATCGGGCCCGTATCCCCGCCGTATTAGATTTGTTTTTTTGTTTTTTTTAATTCCGATACTTCATAGCCGTATCGGATACGTATCCCGGCGTATCGGGCCGTATCGGAGTATCGGGAAGTATCCGATATGGGTACGGCACCTGTTTTGAAGTATCGGTGTATCCTAGCTCTTGATAGGGATGCTTTCACTCCTTTTCGCTTATTTGGTTTTATATTAAATTTGATGGTGATTTTATTTTTTAGTGGTGATGCTTGGCCAAAATGAAAATGAGTTTCTAGTTTTTTGTTTTTTTTGGATATGGGATCATGTTTGGTTTGTTGGACCTTTTTGTTCTCTATTTTGTGGGTTGAAATAACTTTTAGACAATATAAGTTTTTCTACATTTTAATCAATAAAAAAATTAATTAATCAATAATATCTTCATAATTTTTTTTTGGTCCTCAAAGAGAACATCTTGGTTCCACCCTTGGTGGTGGTGGCGGTTACAAAAAAGTAAATAGCGAGGTGAGTAAAACGGGCCAAAAGCTCAAAAGGTTAAAGGGTCTAGTTGTACACCATTGTAAGGAGCCAATAGGGATGTGGATATTGTTTACCCACTTTTAGCCTTTTAGGGTAGCTGTTGAAAATCGTTCACTTCCTATTGTTAGAGTTACTGATCTCTTTTGCTCTCCCTACAATTCACGTAATCAATCACTACTATGAATTAACTCTTGTCTAAAAAGCCTCTTAATCAACACATTTTCATTACGAAACTTATAACTTCCTCCATGATGCATCCTATTCACGTGGAAATTGGCACCTTTGTCCGAATAATTCATTTAATGATCTTTTTTTTGTAGAGCTTGACGCATGCCCAAAGCTCGTAGGTTCTCTTATAAGTTATAATTCCCTATACAAGTATTCTTGTATTCACATGAACTTCATTTCTTTGCCACATTTCCATTGAGATTCTAGTTAACAAACTTGCCCTCTCATGCAGTTTAAAAGCGTTTTGTATGTTTTTTGTGTGGCTAGGGTAGGTTGCTATAACATATTGTACCATACCATTCCTCATACTGATAGGTACTCATGTAGATACGCTATCAGAGGTAGACGTACATGGTGACTAAGCCTCCCCCCCTTAAAAAAATAAAAAATCCCCTGGGTCCGCCCATTGTGCTTTGAAAATTTAAAATTCTGTTACAAATGGCCCTCAAACCATTCAAATTTATTGTTCCTGGGTATGCTCCTGACACTAATTAACCCAATACTACACCTGAATGCTTGTGATGGATTTATTTATTGAGTGTGAACAACAATGTTATAAAAGCGTTGGGCGCTAGTTGGGCAGTGGGGTGCCATCTAGCGCTTAGGCCACCTAGGCGGTGCCTACGTCGCGCGTGCTGCGTAGGCATTTTGGTTTTTTTTTAAATTATTTTAATTATTATTTTGATAATTTTTTATAATATATATGTTTTAAAATTACTATAAATTCAAGATTATCTCAACAATTATTTTAAAGAGCATGTATCATTTACACCATAAACTTAAGATTAATAAGTACAAAAGCAAGCATGATAATATGAGAATATCATAATATCCATACTTTTGGTACAATCCAAAACATAAATTCAAGATTACCAACCAACAATATAATAGTATTTACACACGTTTTAGGTGCTAGGCTTTTCTACACCGCCTAGCGGCCTGGGCCGCTTTTCTGCACCGCCTAGGGACTAGGCTGGACGGTGGGGGGCCTTCTAGTGCCTATGCGGCCGCCTAGACCACTTTCTGGAAACTAGTGAACAAGACGTTTGAATTATCTAAACTAATCTAGAATCTTGAACTAAATTAAACATGCATATTACTGTTGTTGGAACACTACCTGGACATGTTCTCTATTTAAACAAGTCTAACCCGCAAACGAACATGGATCAACATTTTATCGAACTAGACGAACTAAATCAAAGAGCTTAAAACATAAAAAGCGAAATAAAAGACACTAGGTAAGTCGATAAAATACTAAAATATGGGTGAATAAGATAATTTTCAATTCAATGTCGTACATTCTAAAGGATGTATTTGCAATGCTTAGATCGACTCATGCAGCACTTATATAACCGCATAAGAAATTCCATGTTTTGATTATCCCATTCTTGGTGTTGGCAGTACCAGGCTCAACTCTCGGCTTACATATTGCATTGAGAGAGCTTTGGTGAAGAAAAGACTGGTCCACTAACCTGCCCTATCAAAGTAGTTACATGCTACTATGCTAGTAGGTTCAACTTTCCTTTAAGTTTAGAACACCGGTTGTCGATCCGCATTAACATATATCATATAATACCTCACCATGGTGCACAACGATACAAGCCAATACCTACTTATATTGACCCATATCCATTACACCTTATTGCAACGAGAAGTACGTGAAGGTACATATCACAGAATAATTAGGCACTTAGGTACTGAGTAAGCGTTCCATCCTTACAATGACAATGTCTAACACACATGTTAACCTAGTGGTTTAACATCTCTCTATCATCCACTGCCTCATAACTTGACCATTTACCATCAACATGGTCCAAGTCTAACCTTGCCCTTGGAGCTGTGTTACTAGGATAAAGATCATGGTGTTAGATTTAGACACTTGGGTATGTGTCCCAACACATTGGTAGCCAAAATATCGTATTTGAGGTAGGATGGAAGCAATTGGGAGTAGGGTCCGATCCTATAGACGTTCGAACTTGAACTGGGAACCCAAACTCACTTAGAAACTAAGATCTGTATCTGATATTTATTTGAGTTTTGGGTGCAATATCGACTTCTTTTTATCGAGCGGTTTATAGGTTATAGCAGATTGGGTTGTCAACAGTGGTAGCCTGGTAGGTGATGGATGTAAGGCAAACAAGAAAGCTGAGAGGGATGATTGGCCTTATGAGTTGGTGGTGAATGGGAGTCCTCAGCAGTAGGTGGTAGGTTGAGGGTGGACTGACATGTTGGTGGATAAGGACCTTCACAGTGACTAGTGGTGGATGCGAGGCCTTTAAGAGTGCTTGCAATGGGAAAATGTTGCATGCAATAGTAGAGTGTTGCAAGCAATGGGCAACTTTGTAGAACTTTAGTTGACTGCGGCAACAACAATGGCTTAAAGGGTGGTCTTTTGCGGTGGTAGCATGCAAGGTGGCCAGATAAAAACGACCGATGGGGTGTGTAGGACAAATGAAAGCGAAGGCTCGGGAGTATAACCCCTAAAGACCATTACTGTTAGATCTACAGTTTCGAATGATACGTTGTTGCCCACCAAAATAAGCTTAAAGCCCTGACAATACCAGTTTCGGCTGAAACAAACATCACTCAATTGAAATAGGCATGTTTTAGTCGAATGATACACCCCAATTGAATCGTACCAATACAGGACTGAGATTTAAGTATTTCTTTTTCTTTGGCTTGAGTAGATATTAGGGACACGACTATGGTTCAACATAATTATAATTACAATCTTTGTTACCAAAAACTTTGATTTTTTGAATAAGTCTCGATTAAAACATGACTTATTCAGTAAACGTTTTCTATGCGATTCTTTCCCGATTTTTTGAAAAAGTTATGATTTTATGAAAAAGTCACGATTTTTACGTTTTAATCCCGATCTACGTGTTTTAATCTCGATTAATTGCGCTTTATTCCCATCATGTATTGCTAAAAAAACCTATTGTAACATCTATATATAAATATTAAAAAAAATTATACCGTTTGTTTCCCGACTCTTTCCCGACCTTTCCGACTTTTTTCCGATTTTTCCGAATTCTCCCCTAGACGATTATTTCTCGACTTCCGACTTGGTAACTATGATTACAACAACGCAACGTTTGCGTTTCGTTATCGTGAAGTGGCACGGGGAAAATTAGAGTGTTATTGCTCATTTATCGCCATTATTGTGATAAATAAGCAATTATGGCCAATATCTTTATTGAAACTAAAAATGCAGTGCTTTCGACTTTACATGGTTCCTTTTGGTTTTCAACTAGCCAATATCTTTATCGAAACTAAAATTTTAAATCTTGGTTAGAATATATATGGGTTATGCTATGGTGCGGCCACCTTAACTTGCAGCTAGCATACAACCATGCACGTAGAGGGTTTTTAATTTTTTTTTTAGGATGATCACATTCCCTTTGATAGCACACATGTAAAACATTAGCTCATTCTAAGATCGCTAGGTGCATCAAATGTGCTTGGCTTTATTGACCATTCGTTTTAACCGTCAAATTGAGCACATTTGATGCACCTGGAGGTCTTAGAATGAGTTGATATTTTTACATGTGCTATCAAAGGGAAGATGAACATCCTAAAATAAAAAATTTAAAAAACCCTCTACATGCATGGTTGTACGTTAGCCGCACGCTAAGGTGACCACACCATTGACTTTTCCTAATTATATATATATATATATATATATATATATATATATATATATATATATATATATATATATATATATATATATATATATATATATATATACTAGTAATGCCCGTGCCTGTCGGCACGCAAAAAATTTTGAGGGCGAGGACAACATTTTGGGGAAAGTGACAATACTTAAAAGGTGGCCAAAATATTTTGAGAGATGTGACAATAATTAGAGGGTAGAAACAAAATATTTCGAGTGCGGCAAAAGATTTCGAGGCAAAAAATTTTGAGTGCACGTAAAAAATTTTGAGGGTATTGCAAAAAATTTATAGAGCAGTGGCAATATATTGACGATGGTGACAATATTTAATTGCTAATGATGTAAAATTTAATCAAAATTTAATTACTTTTAGTGATGTAAAATTGTTTTATCATGAGATCACCTCGCACACTCTTCCCCTCCTCTTGTGGGTCTGCTCCCCTCCCTTCTTTGGTTTGCGAAAAACGAACCTGAAGTCAATCTGCTCCATTAGATCCTGCTGTGAGATCGTCGGTGGCAGGTCCAAGTGATAAGCCTATCGGCACTTGAACAGCTAGTTTCGATGGCCAAAAACTTTCTTTAGGGGCACCGACATTCGATGGAGAAGTCAAAATTCGTTCATGATAGTGTAATATGTGTATGCTCTCCACGTGACATGGCAAAACGCGATAGTAATATGGAGAAAAAAATTGTAACAATGAAAAAACAAAAGAAAATGTGTATCCTCTGTACTTTTTTATTTTTTTTTAAATGTAAAACTTGATGAACCCATAATTTTA
The DNA here is from genome assembly GCA_947650365.1 of Chamaelirium japonicum. Lineage (NCBI taxonomy): Eukaryota > Viridiplantae > Streptophyta > Magnoliopsida > Liliales > Melanthiaceae > Chamaelirium > Chamaelirium japonicum. The sequence goes on from OX393550.1 coordinate 62,158,002, forward strand.
TTATTATTCTAAGAGAGAAGAGGGCAGAGAAGGGTAACCGTACGATGCGCGCCACTTGTCACAAATGGCATCGCAGCTATTGTGGCTAAGTGCGATTCACTATGGGACCCGATGGTAGGCATACACGATAGATAAATCGCACTCAGTACGACAGCTGAGATGCCATTAGTGCCACGTGGCACACATGACCGGCTACCGCTACCAGTAGGTTGCTGGAACCGCAGAAGATTCGAACTATGTTGTAATCCATTAAGCATTGGCCTTTGTTTTGTATCAGAGAGGAACAATACTTGACTCCAATAGCTGATGTGGTAATTATTGATTGGACCATGCCCACTTCGTAACCTGAAGGAACTACTACTCGATCAAGGATTTTTTTAAATCTGTTTAATGAAAGGATTTTTTAAATCTGTTTATTTCATGGTAGTGGTCCTAGTGCAGTTGGGGGGGGGGGGGGGGGGAGAAAGGTGGTTGATCTTGATCTTCATAGCTACACATAAAGGGCGGCGGGGGTTCTGGTGGATTTAGATCGGGAGGCATGTCGATTGGGCACCGGCAACGACGTGGAACCAACAGTCTCTCTCTCTCTCTCTCTCTCTCTCCCCCCCCTATTGCAGGTGCCGTCGCCGATCACCGGCAACCCTTTCTACGGCACCCACATTTAGTGGGAATGGCCACATTCTATCTCGATGCCCACATTCGACATGAAAACACTTTGACGGGGGCGGCCACATTCAGCGTGCACACCCACATCACATTGGATCGCGAGGCCCATTTCCCACGTGGACGCCCACATTATTTAAAGAGCCAATCACTATTAGACTTGATGAATTTTGTACTTTTCATTGAATAAGAACTATACGTGAGATCCTCTCTCTCTCTCTCTCTCTCTCTCTCACACAGCTATATTGTTCAACTTTCAGGATGAACTCGGCCCTAAAAAATGGAAAGCATCTACATACTATCCATGATCAATTACAAACAAAAAAAATAAATTTAGAAGCTAGTACAGATGCAGATCCATAACTTTAATATATCAAAGAATAATGGAAATACATATTAATGGTCCTGTCAAATCCTAAGCTAATACATACTACCAAGGCTCTGTTATTTAGTTCAGCAACGGCCGTATCGGGCCCAACATGCCGAAGGAGACAATCCCATACTCCCATAGCCGCCTCTCTGGGCAACCGCCTCTAACTATTGATCACTTCATCAAATATACAGTTTTCTTTCAAAAAACTGTCTTTGATCTCCATTTACAGCAAATTATGCTCTTGAACAAAATAGAACCTTCTAATTATATCAACAGATTCAGTAGTTAATTTTAATCAAAAGAACAAAATATATCTTCATCATCATATAGATCGGTTAGCAAGAAAAGCAACGTACAGCCACATCGAACCCAACACATCGAAGCAGACAATCCTACAACCAAAAGAATAAAGCTAAGATAGCATAGCAGAGCAATTTTAGTAAAATAAAAAACCCTCGAACAGAGGACATGCAAAAATGAAAAAGAAAAGAACTTTGACAAATAACTCATATTAAATTTAACAAAGAGGAATTTTTTTTTCTTTAGATACAAAGAATGAACAGAGAAAAGAAGGAAAGAAAAGAATTGCATTGAAAAACTTCGCCTGTGATTACCTCATTATCGATGCAATCCATGGGGATCTCCATGTCGATCTTCCTTTTTTTCTGTTATCAATTCAGAAGGAAAAAAAAAATTCTTTAGATATAAACAAAAATGCAATACAAAGAACTTTAATGAAAAAAAAAGGGGATTTGTATTGAAAAAACCTCATTACAATACTCAATGCCCGTCTCCATGTCAATTTGCCTTGCTTCTTGCAGGTGTCGATTTGTCTCCATGTTGATTGCTAACCTCTCTCTGTAGGTGTCGATTTAGCAACATGGTGCGGGCTGGGACACTGAAGTGTTACATCCATATCGGATTCTCATGATCACTGTTGCTCACCACATAGGTGCGGCCCACAACGACGTCGGCGATGAGGATGACCTCGTAGGGGTCGCTTGTCATGGAGGATGACTGATCGAG